>VZTZ01014968.1:344049-605091 GCA_013400955.1 Drymodes brunneopygia | reverse complement strand
TTTTTTGTGCAATGGCACTGAAAACATTTATTTTATCATGACCATTGTGATTAAAAAGCCCCACATAAGCATTTACTAGAATATAGCTTCATTTTACCTTAACTGCATTGCTGCTGTCACAGCATCCAAAGTGCAATGAATTAGGAAAAACTCAACCATGTACCATAGTGGACCTTTCAGGAAGGAAATAATAAGTACACTATGCTCAACACTGAAGAAAGAAGTGCTGCTTTTCTTAAATATTTAGTGGACAATTCTTCTGCACAAAATCACTCCAAGCACAAAACCTAAATCACTCTCACATCTCAATCCTGTTTCAATCTGTTAATATATGTCTAGAAAAATTTCTACCTTACAGGGTCTGTTTTCATCAGTATTTTTCAAAGAATATGCATCATTTTCCATAATTGTGTTGGCTGAACCTATACATCAATGTTTAGTGCAATTAACAGCTGGAGACAGGGCTATCTCATCATGCCATGAGTAGCTGAGAGGAAGCCAATTAAGGCTTTTATTGTATTGGTATTTTTTGGCCAAAATAGGAACATTTAATTACTCACAAAATAGGGCAAGACAACTGATGAGCACATTATTAAACAGTGCAAATAGCAATTCTATAGACAGCTGACCAAAACTACTTGATGGCATAGGAATAAAAGAGATGTTAAAGAGATGGCAGCATTGTAAGGCTGAGGAATGCTCACTACTTTCAACATTAATGTTACATTTGCTTTTGTTTTCTTGAGGATGCCCGGGGTAAGAGGGATACAAATATATTCATCCTTGTCCCTAATGTGGTGTCCCTAATGCATAACAATTTCCTGGAATAACCTAGTGGCTAGAAAAATGCCTATTTAAATCCTATGCAATTAAAATGAAAATGAATGCAAAATAACATAACCTGAATGCAGAAATCACCTTACTTTTATAAATTTTATATAACTATATTGTCTACTCACGTGTTCCAAATTTACTCATAAAACACATCTTTGAGAAACATATTCTTTCCCTCAGATATATGTGCAACTTTCTGTCTTATAAAAGATTTACTGAAATGCCTCAGAGTCCCTCTATCCAACAAGACTGCAGAATGCAGAATATACAGGAGCAGGGGAAGGACCCCTCTTCTTGAGCAGCAGCACTTCCCATCTCCCTGTGTCACTTGTGGGGGAAGGAGGTAGAGCTCAGGAACAAGAGAGGCGTGGGAGGATGGTGTTCTACTCCTCATTATCCTGTTCTGATTTTGACAGATAATAAATTCAATTAATTTCCCCGAGTTGAATCTGTTTTGACTGCTACCCATGATGGTAATTGGTTTGTGATCTCTCCCTGTCCTTAACTCATGAAACTTTTGTTTTTCTCTCTCCAGTCCAGTCTTGAAGGGGAGTGATAAAGTGACTTTGTTAGGCACCTGACATCTTGCCAGGGTCAGCACCCCACAGGTTGATGGACCTGGGGTTGCCTGGGTCCTCCTTCTTGCCCCTTTTTGAAGGCAGGGGTAACATTTGCTTTCTTCCAGTCCTCAGGTACCTCTCCTGACTGCCATGACCTTTCTAAGATTATGGAGAGTGGTCTAACAATGATGTCCACCAGTTCCCTCAACACCCATGGGTGCATTCCATCAGGGCCCATGGACTTCTGGATGTCAAGTTTGACCCCATGGTCTCCAACCAATGCCTCCACAACCATGGGGAAGTCTTCTTTTCTCCAACAGAGAAATTACCAACAGAGACACCCTGATTAGGCATAATGAGGGCCACAGCACCTTGGGTCTAATATTCTTGTCTGTTCAGAAACCAAGGAGTGAGAGACTATTTTTTTAATTGTTTGGTGAATGTGGTTCTTCTAAGATACCATTCAGTGAGTCAGAAGACACTTCTGAATCTTCAGGTGTCTGCCAGGTCTAGAAATTGAAGCACTGGGACAGAGGTGGAAGGCAATGTAAACACATAACGTGTTTACATGTATGCAGGGCTCTGAGTGAGGAGGGCATTTAATCATGTGCACAAACTGAACCACACCTGACTGGTACTTACACCTCAGATCGCAGTGGTCTTCTCAAAGAAATGCTGAGCTAATGTTTGAAGTGAGAGAACTTAAATGATGCTTTTTAGCAGTGCTGTTTGTAGTTGTGCTCTCATTGTATGCACTGTGGTAAACAAAGATAGGTTCTGATTTCCATACTGAACTTCCAAGGTTCTCAGAATTTGCTTATTTATTTAATCTCACACTATGGAATGTTCTCAGTGAAATTCCTTTCCCCAATTCTCAAACTTTTATAAACAAATGGAAAATATGGTTATGCTGCAAATCTAACATCCACATGCTCCTCATGCAGGACATTGCTTTATCCCAAAGGTCTTGACATTTTGCAGCGATTATGTGTGGCCTTTTTGTTACATTGCATCACATTAATGAAAATCTAGACATCAATAAAAGGACACCTATTCTAAAATTCATCTGTCCACATATTTTATTAAAGGTGTTCAAAAGAAAATGAGGTCTCAAATTACCTTCCTAATACATTTTGGCATTTAATATGAACAATTCAGTGCCTTGGGTAAAAGTCTCAAGAGAACATCTAATTTTTGCTCCTGTGTCAGCAATCACACCAGGCAAGTGATATTTGCAATATAATTTAGGCTTGAACAGTGGACAGGGAGTCATAAAGAGAAATGTATTGGCCAGCCAGTCAACTCATTCTAAGTTCATGGGGAGATCAGTAAATGGGAGCAACTGGGGAAAAAGACATAATTAAGTTTTAGCTGATCTGTGAGCAGGCCCTTGTGAATGGTATGCACACAGAGAAAAACAAGAAGAGAGGCATCCCACCAATGGCATAATAAAAACTGCTGGTTTTCTTTTTCTGTCTGCATCCAACAATTTTTAGTTTGTATATATTTGTGGTGACAGGTTTCACATCTACATTTGACTACTGTTTCCATCCATGTGCTTTTGGTGAGCAACTGTGGTGGTCAGTACCAGGACAGTATGTGCCTAAGAGTTTTGGGGTTAGCTTTCCATTCTTCATCTCTGTGGCTAAAAGCAAGCTGATTTACCACTAGGAGTGTCACGAAATCTGTAGTCACTAAAGTAACCTAACACATAATTAATCTCTGAGTCATATCTAAATACACTACAAAGTCTGCAAGAATCTAGCAGTAATATGTCAGCAAAATTTTGACACAAAGAAACCAATTTTTTCAATCCTCTTAGGAGTGTGACTGGTAATACGCAGGATTGCATGCAAAGATCTTGGCTCTGCGAAAAGAAATACTAAACTGTGATTGTACACTCTTCCACTCTCCTCATTTGCACACAAATCAACAGTCAACTTTTAAAAAATTCTGATCTGCTTCAGTGAGTAATAATATACAGTGCAATTAAGACTGCTCATTGCTTTCCTGTGGTGTAGGACAGAGTCTGGCTCAATAAGGTACAAAACATCAGTTGGAGATCCTGTTGTGAATTCAGAACTGCCAATGGACATTTTCTTCTCCCAGAGAGAAAACAAACAGGATATTAAGTCTGTATAATGTGTGAGTAAAATAATATATTACATTGAATCATTTAATAAATGTCATACAGGCAGTGTCGAAGCACATACCTCATACCCAAATTTAGATGTTGCATTTTAACCTTCTCAGTCTGCGGGATGATGAACTTTATGATCTTAATATTTTTTTTTTTTAAGCAGAACTTGCAATGCATTTCCAGAATGCTTTGTCTGGGGAAACAGCAAAAGGGAATGAAAAGGAAGATACACCGAAGTTGGGAATGAGGTTAACATGTACCCAGCGGGTTGCTCTCTTTTAGGTACCCTGCTGTTGGCACCTAAGTTTGCAACTCTATTTTGCTTGCTTTCTCTACAGAAGATTTCTTGAACTTGAAGGATTACAGTCACTACTTTCTATCAACTGCAAATAATCACTATGATATGAGTGTCTTCCACTATCATTGGATAACAAAAGGAAGCAGGTATGAGGGACAGGTCAAACAGCAGATAAAACCTACATTCAATGTGTACTTTTCCTGTCAAAGTCAAAAAAATTCATGGTCTTCAATGTGGTCACATAGTGAAAATGGACATTCTTGTACTAAAACAAGTTCTTGATCCTCAATGCAAGGACAACAGTGTGGCTGAGTCTAAGAGCCAGTATAGCAACTAGTGACTGACAGGGATCTAATGGAAGCTGCTAATCAGGCCTTGCATCAACACTACATAAACCCCATCTGCATGGGTCATTTTCTACCAGCTTTTTAAGTGTTTTGCAATTCTTGTTATCACATGTTAAATCGCAGTTATAGTATTGCCTGAGCTACAGGTTTTCATGCTCTTTCGAGCTTTTCTACACATATATTAAAAGAACAATATTCACTGTAAAGCCAGGGAACTGGCATTAGTCCTATGCACTACAATCCACTCAAGACACCTGGGAATCCATACTATGATGGCAGTGACAGTGTGATCGTGTAATTACATGACTTTGCTGGTCTTGAACAGCAAATCTCATGATACAAGCTGTCTTTAAGCTTTTTATTCCTTGCTATTTAGAAATCAAGTGAAACATTATGCTTAGTATTTCTTGCTGCATGAAAAATCACTCAACTCAATTGAATGAAATATAGTTTTACAAGACTCTGTCTATAGCTTCAGTCTTACAAACCCTGACCTTGTTTAGCAGAAATAGTGATGATTTCTTTGAAAAAATATTCTTCCAAGGACACTATGATATTTTAAGTCCAAGCAAAAGTGGACAAAAGTGCTACAAAAACATACAAGCACCAGAATCTCTATGCTTGCAGATGGTCTCCTATCTTGGCTTTCAGTTGGTAGCTCTGTTTGAATGGCGCCTTTCCTGAATATCTGTTGTCAGCCCAGAAACAAATTAAAAAGTGTCTTAGTAGAGAAAACTCCACAGAAATGCTACAGAAGCTCTGTGAAGACCAAGGGTAAGAGTTGTGAAGACATTACTTTTAACAGAATGGCAATACAGGCCATATTAATCACTAGTCCACTGGTTACTCCCACTAGCCCACCAGAAAGAACCCGCAAAGCTTCAGTGAAACTGTCCCACACCATAGCTATGAATAAGAACTTCCTGGAAAATTCACTTCATAGTCATTTTGGTATTATGGAGCTTTGACTGTATCAACAAATGTCACCACTATGATCACCCTGCTTGGTCATGAATAGGTTCCAAGCTCTGTGTGCCCAAGCCAGGTTTCTCCAGTGAAGGCAGTAGGAGAAGAGGGGAGACACACAGTGCCAAGAACGTTCTGCTCATATGCAAGACCAGCAAACTCCTACATGGGAGAAAACTGACTCCTGGGAAAAACAGGGAAAAGCCCTCTCTAAAGGTGTGAGATAAAAGAGCTCAGCCAGCAGGAGAGAAAACTCATTGGGTTGGTAAAAACAGTCATGCTTAGATCAAAACTTAATCTTTTTTGTTTCAACCTGTTCCCCTCAGCTCAATCTAGAAGTAAAAACCAGTAATTGTGAGCTCAGGCACTGAATATGAAACACCTGATTAAAAGGCAGAGAGTAACAGAATTATTTATTCTCTAAAACATAGCTATAGCACTGAACTTCATGAATTTAAAGTTTAAAAAAGTCCACAAACAACTAAAACCTGAACCAAAACCTCATATTCGCTGTGGTACATAAATGCAGTTAAATAACTTTAACTACCTTATCTTTGATGGCTACTCTAATTGTTCAATATTTGTTGTTACACAGTAGATGAACTGGAAATAATTTTTAGTTTTATAGCAATGCTATGAAATAGAGTTAGATTTGGCAGAACTCCTAAGCTGCTTGCTCAAACTGACTTGTCTCAATTCACCTCTACTGGCATAAAAAAAATAATAAGAAACATAAAAATCTTCTTTTCAGAGGAAAATGTTTTAGTTATGAAGCAATTGAAATAGCAACTATTTTTAAAGAGGACTATTTTTCACAAAATTCCATGAAATGATTTTGAGCTATGGCAAACTGGGAAATAAATCTTAATTTATGAAGAACATCTGAAAAAAATTACTGGTAGTTTCAAAAAGCTGCTTATCAAGTAGAGTAAAATGTGACAGCAAAAGGAAGAGAAAGTCTGTGGGCAAAATGTTCTTCCCCAGGCACGGCACAAGACAGTGGCTGCATCCCCTGTGGGAGACAATTCTGCCCTTGAACAGAGGATACAACTTCTCATCTACTTCGAGCCTCCATTCATTTCCACCTAAACCACCGAACCACCAGCTAATTTAATCTATTCACTTACATCAGCAATAATTCAGAAGTTTTACAAAAACCCTGTAACAGTAAATTTCAGTTTGGGATATGATTCTGACTGTAAACATAAAAAAGTAAAAAAGAGTATCTCAGACTTTTCTGCTATTATTTATGTACATGGAATTTGCCTCTACTGCACTCATGCCTCTTTCTTTCCTTTTTTTTTTTTTTTTTTTCTGGTGCATTTTCCAATAAATAGGACCAATGGTCTGCACATACCTAGAAACAAGCAGATTTAAAGAGGAAAGAATACTTTTGAGAAGTTTATCTTGAACTTTGTTTGTATATGTTGAGGTATGCATACAGATGGCGCATGATAAGAATTTAATTGTAGGAACTATGTTTAGCCAATAAAGAATCAGAAAAGCATTCTATTAATATATAGGTAAAATCAAAACAAAACTGAACTACTGCATACAAACTAATGAACCCCTGCAAATGGGCTAAAAACTATTCAGCAAAATAATATTTTCTAAACAGTGAACATGGTTTAAACATTTCAGAAAAGCCTTTCAGAATAGCTTTTAAATCAGGAAGAGGCAAAAATAACTGAAAAAAAATTATTTGATGAAACAGATTATTATGAATAACAATCTGATGTTGGATGGCCAAAAAGGAAAAATGAGTAAGCATGCTTATAAGCTTGAATCGCACTGGCCAGCTTTGCAATGTCAGAGAATTTAACTGTGACTTGTTTGCTTCCACAGTTTGTGACTGACCTTTTATCAGTTTGATGAGGCCACACAGGATTCACTCTGAGGCTTTGACACCATAAAGAACATGGTGGTGGTCCCCTTATATTAGGTGCCACCTAAAATGCTTGAACTTCACATCCATGTTTGTAAGAAACTCAGATTTGAAGATGATTTCTCTTCACTATGTGCATTCTGTACAGAAGCTCATCACAACTCACTGTGCTGAGATATACAAAATGGTAAATGAACATCTTACTCCTGAAGGATGTTCGACTTTACCAGCACATTAGGCATTTATACACTGCATGTTTCACTCCTGGGGGCTCAGAGGGAATACCAAAGCACCAGACTCTGTTATTTTAGACTAGCCTTCTCTGAACTTCACATATTGTTGACATGAAACACAATAATAAAGAATGGAATCAAACCTTTTCTTTATATACATATAGAAGTCAGAATCAAAGAAAATATACTGAAGAATATTTTCATTTCACTTGAACTTTGGTGTATTAAGGAGCATTCATTGATACAGGAAAACTGAAGTGAGGGAGGGAGTGGAAGAGAAAGCACTAAATGAAAAGAAGGAAGAGGAAGTATGAGCTTAATTCCCCTTTTTTGCATGTTACTATTTCCAGCAATGCCCCAATTGATGTAACTTCACACATCTCAGTGGAATTACTCCTGAGTGAGACCAAGATGAATATCATGAAAGTGAACAGAATGAAATTAATTTCTGCTTTTAATATTTGATGGTTTAAATTAATAGTATAGAGTAAGTATTCTCCATAATATTAAGTAGGTAGAATTTTAAAACTATTAATAATCCACTTTAGAAGAGAATGCTATTGGTAACTCATTGCTTCATCACACAGAACTACCATAAATGAAATACACTTTAAGAAACTCCTGAAATTTATTTTACATGTAATTGCAAATGATAGAGTGTTCATATACTGGAATACCATACCCTTTAACATGAAAAGCTTTATTTCTATGTTCTACTGGAAAGCATCTTGTCATGGCTATTTAAAAAAATTCACTGAATAATGTATTTTAAGTTATTTTTAATAAAATAACTACCTGCAGAGTAATATGCAAGTGTGCAATAAATGTTTCTATAGCATTGAAAATACGTCAGAAAAATGATTCTTTAAAAGCGTAACACCACAAGCAGACTACTATATATATCAAACTGGTGATATATGCAGAATGCCTTGTTAATTCCTTGTTGCTTACTCCTCCTAGTTTAATCTAATTTCATTTCAAGGTGAAGGGTAAGTGGTTTCAGATAATCTACTTTAATACATATACTAAAAAGACATACTCCCTTAAACCTGAATAAAAAGGACACAGCCTTTTCACTTTATAAAATCTTTCAGCTATTCAACTGAAATCTCATCCTTCCCTTCAAAACATGAAGCTCATTACATGTTAAATTTCAGCATTATTGGGTAAGTTCAGGAGGAGCCACAGTGGGCTATGCTGTTTGTCCTCATCCATAATATAAGGCTTATAAAAACCATCCATAACTGCTACTGTGGAGCTACAATTTATTGCTGACATAGAGCACACCTTGTGGAAAGATAGCAAGTCCGATTTTAAAGCTTTGAAGTAACAGAACCTGCCTCATTTCCAAGAAAATTGTTCTGGTAATCAGCCACTGATACATAGCTGCAGCTAGATGTGTCCAGTATCTGCTTCCAGCTAATAGCTTTGGAGATTTTTCAATAAACCTTTTCAGAAGCCCTCACCATGAGCCATGTTCCCTCCTGCTGTTGTGAGACAGAACTATTTCATGCCCTTAAATATCTTAAGCTGACTGTGTTTCTCAATCACATCCGAAGGTATTTTTACAGGCCTTTAGTAACTCCAGAAGCTTCCTCCTATCCAGCCTTAGGCTACTTTATACATTTCTTACCAGATGCAGTTCTTATCAGATATGCAATGAAGTTGTTAGGCTGCATCAGTAACTGCAGATTTGTTCTTGTGAATTCCTCAGTCTACAAAGAATTTCACTGAGACTAGACACGTTAACCTGTGTTTGCACTAATGTAATTGGGTGTATTACACCCAATATTCAAGTAAATTGATTTTATTTTTCTTTCATATTTTCAGCTGCTACTTTTAAGCAATGTTAAATCCGTACCGCAGAAACAAAATGACACTAGCCCTACAAATAGTAACTGATCTAGAATTGAATGTCTACCGTGTCTCTTGTGAAGTTCACAGTAAAGCCAGAGCAGGTGATGGTTATCTGCTCTGACAGCCAGGCTGACCCCTGCCGAAACAGCAATGCTCGTGAGCAGTGGCAAAGAAACAGGACACATCACTTAGAAAAACTGCACTCCTGCAGCTGAAATATTCAGTGCACTTTCAGAGTGCACATTTTAAGGCACAGTAGAGAAGATCCAAAGAAGGAATATTGTAAAATAACATAGATGGTTGCTTTCAGAAATGTATGATTTCAATAGTACTACTTTCCAGCAGATGAATGAAGAACACTCGTTTCAGTAATATCCATTTTGAAACTATCTGAGCATAAATTTTATTTAAAATTAAAATATTTTAGTTTCTTTTAAAAAACTTCTTTTAGCTTGCAGATGACAGCCGCTTGAAGGATATTAGTAAACTAATTGTATTATTTTTATTCCAATTATAATATTTATGCATTGATATTCTGAAACTATTTAAATAGACTAGTAGCCAGTGAATATTTAGAGTGTAGTTTTGCTTGATGCCATAAAATCCCTCATTATCTGAATACTAAAGGTAAAACAGCAGCAGAACAGAAGTCAATCATGACATAAGTTGAATCTTGTGTTGTGCAGGGCAGAGTCCAGGGATCTTCAGTACTGTACAGTCACAGAGACTCTGGCCATTTGCATTTTGAATTCCTTTGCTTCCATCCTAGAATGCCTGTATGGAATACAGTGTGCTTCAGCAGTATTGGGATATATATTTCTTTTATCCTGTCCCTTACATTTTATTTCATGTTTAAAAAGAAATATAGTTAAGATGAGAGAAGAGGAAGGCATTTAATTTTATTTCACTATCTTCCATAAAAAGTTTTTGTAGAAGAGTGTGAAAGAAGACTCCACAAACTCACTGAAATCACATCAAATAAGAACAAACATTTAGATCCAACAAACACAGTTAATCTTTACATGAGGGAATATAATGGCTTGACTCTGGTTAAATGGAAAATTTACACAAAATTCATCCCTTGTCCATTCACCAACAATTACAACAAAAATTCCCCATGATCAATCCACTCTGATATAGTTCACTGTATCAGAGTGATATAGTGTTTAGCCCATTACTTCTCCAATTACAATCTTTATCTCAATATCCTCATGATCCCATGTTTTGGCACCAAAACCACTGTAGTGGGTTGACCCTGGCTGGGTGCCAGACACCCACCCAAGCCTCTCTATTACTCCCCTTTGCAACTGGACAGGGGAGAGAAAATATAAGGGTGTTATCAACACCTTTCCAGCTACCAATGCAAAGCACAGCACTTTGAGAGCTGTTATGGGACAATGAACTCCATTTCAGCCAGACCCAATACAGTGAATATGTTGAAAGTTAAAAAGGAATGATCCTACTATTTTTAAATTTTTTTCATTATTAGGATAAGTACTTTATTGGCTGACGATAAAGCTGTGTTTAGAAGAGCCTAGCATACTTTTAAAAAGTCATTCCTGTCTTTTCCTAAATGAAAAGAGACTTGCAGGTCAAGTGCATACGTAGAGAAAGTTCAGAACAAAACTCTGGAAGCAGCATGAAGAGGTCTGTGATCTCTTCTGCCCTAAGAGAATGGAAAAAAACCTGCCAGGCCTGCTAAGTCTGTCAACATTACTTTAGTTCCAAAAGACTGTGATTTAAAAGGAAGTTTTTATAGAGCAGTTAAGAGTACGTTCTCAGACAGTTACAGTGCTCTTTGAAGCCTACAGAAGAGATGGTGTAGAGCAACAATAATGATCTGTTAAACATTATTTGCCAGGCTTCCTCAGTAATAAGGTTTATACAATTCCCCATCTGCGCACTCATGCCCGTTCTTCCACCCACCAACCTACCTCTTGCCCTGCCTCCCTACTTCAAATTTAAACCGGCAGGGGTTGAAATACAAGATTTGTATGACCTCTGGAAACTTTGGAAAGAGAGGCAAATCTCACCTATTTCCTGACAGTGGGAAAAATCATAAAAGAAGCTGAATTTTCTCTGGAAATTAATTATTTTTCGCTCTTTTTTGACTCCAGTGACACAAGGTACTGTTGCCCTGATTTTTGCAGTGTTCTATGTTTTTACTTCTGTAGTAGAAGTTCTTACACATTTTCTATAAACATAGTCCTTGTTTTTGTAACCAACCTAAATTATTTGGAACTTCTAAATAGTTTTTCATTCCTTTCTCCTAGGTGGAGAAAGATAATTAACTATGTCACTATCCTGTAAAATTATAAAGGTGGTAACCTCATTGACCAATCCACGATTGTCTTAAAAAAGATATAAATATGAAAAAATAAAGAAAGGCAGGCCCTTTTTTCTGGTCCTGCCTGGGTCCTGACCTACTGCTGAGAAGTCTACGCATTTCTTTTGTGTCCAACAGTGCAACAAGGTACCACAGACACAATCCATCGACAGGACCTTGTCAAGATGCAGAGTGTTGGAAATGGTGGCATCTGAAGATAAAGGCTAAGAGCCTTTATCTCTTTATCTCTGTGTCTAAAGACACAGAGGGCATCATGCATCCTCCAAGCTCTCCCTTTTTCTTCTTTTAGTACCACTGGCCTTCCAAGTATGCTGCTTGGGAACCTGGGAAAGCCAAGGAGCTCAATGGATTGATCCCATCTCAGGTTTCTTGCAATCAGCCCTCAAGGTCTGCCTGATGCAGGAACTGCTGTCAGGCTCAGATGTGGACACTTAATTTGTTTTCTTTACTCCTGCACAGAATCCTCTAAGCTGATTGAGCACTTTACTCTTACAGCAGACCTGGGAAACTTCCTCCATGTGCTCAGGTTGATTTGACCTCTCTTAAGTCTTACCTTACTGGGAAGTGTGAAAAAGAACATTTTTTTCTTTTAGTTTTGAAGAGTGTGTGGTTATTTGGGCTGAATATGCAGCTATATTTTCTGCATAAAACTATGAACTCAAATCTGATTGAGGCAACCATAGTACCTATAAAGATGATCACATTCTTACTGGTCTCATAAAAAAGTAGGAACTCACACCAGGGCTGAACATTTAGAAGCTCACTTCTCATAACTTTTTATTCCTGCGTCTGATTATTCCAGTTGAAGAAAACAGTCTGTCTGCTGTTGCCAAAAAAAGGATAGGAGAAGACTAAAGATACATATGGAGTACCAAAACCACTATAATGTGTCAATTAACCATTCAAACAGTTGTCATACACAAAGCTATAGCAAGTCACATTTCCCAGTCAAGGTGACCTTAACAGGCTTGAGACATGGGTCTACGAGGACCTAATGAAGTTCAGCAAGGCTCAGTGCAAGATCCTGCACATATGTTGGGGCAATTCCAAGAACAAATACAGGCAGGGTGAAGAACTGATTGTAAGCAGCCCTGAAGAGAACTTGGAAGTGTTGCTTGATGAGAAGCTCAACATTACTCAGCAACATGCATTTGCAGACCAGGAGGCCAGCCCGCATCCTGGGCTGCATCCAAAGCAGCGCAGGCAGCAGGGTGAGGGAGATGATTCTCCCCCTCTGCTCTGCTCTGGTGAGACCCCACCTGCAGTACTGCAGCCAGTACTGGGGACCCCAACATAAGAAGGACATGGACCTGTTGGAGTGAGTCCAAATGTGGTCAGTGTAGATGGTCAGAGGACTGAAACATCTCTCCCATGAAGACATGCTGAGAGTTGGGGTTGTTCAGCCTGGAGAAGACTCACAGTACCTAAAGGAAGCCGAAGAGGGACTTTTTACAAGGACATGCAATGATAGAACAAGGGTGAAAATTCAAAGAGGGTACGTTTAGATTAGATATTAGGAACACATTCTTTACTGTGAGGGTGGGGAGGCACTGGAACAGGTTGTCCAGAGAAGTTGTGGATGTGCCATCCCTGGTGGTGTTTGAGGCCTCTGAGCAACCTGGTCTAGTGAAAGGTGCCCCTGACTGTGGCAAGGGGTTGGAACTAAATGATTTTGAAGGTCCCTCCCAACTGAAACCATTCTATGATTCTATGAATTATGACAATTTTAAAAGCATTATGTCTATCTCCTTTTCATTAATGTTCCTGGGCTTTTTCATAGACAGAAGCTCAATGAACTAGAATGTGTTGTAGTAGAAATCTTTTTAGATTAGAATTCTACAGTAAAGTCTTTTTAATGGATGTTCTAAATCCAAAATTGTAATAATAGAAACACTTCTATTAACATTTCTATTCATCTTCTCTTAAAAGAGCATATTATTCCAACAAGTCTGAATATCCCACAGTCATGCAGGTAATAAAACAAAAAAATCCTTTATACTTTCAATTCCAGTTCACCCCTATTCTTATCAGTAGCTAAACCAATCTCTGACATCTGGAAAAGCAAGCTGTCAAAATGTATCAGTCCTTGTTTCACACATTCTAAACCTTATCCAAAGGGAGAGGTTCTGAAGTTTGTAATATTGTCTTGCTCTGCTCAGACTGGAGTGATTCTGGAGTGATTCTGCTCTTGGTGATGCCTGTGTTCCTCAGCACAACCTTTGACCTCCTCCTGGAGGTTATGGCACTCCCTTCTCAAAGTGACGGGTCTGGTGTAGCATCCTGCTCTGGTTAGTTTGGTGGGGTTGTACTCACTCTTAATAGGCAAACTGTGGAAATCTTAGATGAGACAATCACACGCTTCTGCCTACACCTTCACACATGGCAAATAAAACTGTTGTTACCAGACTTTGTTGTTGCCACTCTCCCATGGCCTCAAGTCCCCAGCAATTGCTCATGTTGGTTTTCCTCAGCACTAATTGTGATTAGAGAACAGGCTGAGAGCAAGAATGCAAAAAAAGTTTTCTTAAAAATGCACTGAATAACGAAATTACGTTTATTTTCCTGAGCTGACAATTTTCATGCCATTGGTCATCAATAGTACGGCTAAAAGCAAGATGTCATGGATGAAATTTACCTGAACTGCAATCATTCTGCAGAAATATTCAGCAAGGAACTTTACACAAGGCTCCACCTGTTTCAGATTTCTTCTAATGACCAACTAGATGCCCTTTTTGAAGCTAGAATAATTGGCAAATAGTTTTCTAATTGCCAGTAACTGGATATTTTTTGTTGAACACTTAATGATAGGACTTCTTTTCAAACTCTTTGCATTCTTTAATGAACTCCATAGTATTTTTTTTTAATGACACAAGGGGTATTATTCTTCCCTTTGCTTCCAAGGATAACTTCAGCACACAGATAATTTTCCCTGGCTTTAAGATGATTTGGCCTCAGAAGTACACTCTCAGGGACACCTAAGAACACCATGTTTCTAAAGAGTAATGTTCTGGTTGAAAGAGAATATGTAACCAAGTATGATAAGAAACATGAAGAGGAGTGGGAGGAATATGAAATGCTCCATGGCTAGCAGAGCTTGGCTGCTTTGGAGACAAAGAAGACAATCATAAGCAAAGAAATTGGCTGTTGGTATTAAGCTACTGGCCAGAGAAAACCTTTCCTGTTTCACCTCCTGATCTGTCACAGCTTGGGGTACATATTTCTTAACTTTTTGGTCTTCAGGGTATGTAACACCATTCTCCTTGAAGCATGAAGAAACAGAATGTACACAGCTTTCCAGAACATCGTATGATACTGAAGAGAAGAAGCGAAACAGGAATGTCTCAGTGACGCCCACAGGAACAGTCACCACCGCCAAATTGTCAGCGTGCCTCTGCAATGCCAGACCACAGCGAGCATATGGGTAAGTTTAGGCTTCCTGCCATTAGACTGGATTAGTGAGGCACATGGTTCATGCATATCTAGTCTAGCTTAGTGTCAGTGGAAAAAAATTTCCACTACACATAGCCTGCCAGACCTAAGGAACAAGGGCTGGTTCTGGTGCAACTTCCATGGAAAAAGCCTGCTGCATTCATCAGGTTCCATGGTACCTCCCTGCAGAAACCCTTCATGTGATCTGTGATTACACCCCTGAGACCATGAACTGAGGTGTGAAACAAGAATACCCGTCCCTTCTGTTGAGCAAACATGACTGACAGCTCTGCAAAATCCCTCCAGCAGATGACACTACCAGGGATTTTCATTCTGTTACAACTCACGCAGGCTGCACAGCAGCAATTTGTGCAAAGCCTGCTCTCCACAGCCTCTCCAGGCAAGAGGGCTTTAATGAAAGACATACCCAGTGAAAGATACCCCCAGAACCTTCAGTGAAAAAATGTCCTGTACCACTGGAAAGAGAAAACTTCAAGTCTGATGGAATTGGACATTTCAGGTTTAATTTTCTTTAGAAAAACATTAAACACAAACCACAAAAAATCCACTGTGTGAATAACACAGTTGTTGCAGTTGGCAGGGCTATCATCTCTGTTGCAAAATAACCAAGTCATTTATTACATTTTCATTTATTTTCTTTATGGAAGATTATTCCAGCAAAAATGTAGTGTTGCAATTTGCAGTATACTGACAAAATAAAGAAAATCAGAATATACTATCCTGTGATGCAGCTAAGTAGCTAACTTTCATCAGTCCTGAATGAGCTAAAAATACACTTATATAAAATATTCTTCCTTTTGAAGCTGACATGGTTATTTATATCCCTGTTCATAACTCGTATTACAAATCTGAGATCTAGGAAGGGTTCGAACTAATATGCTATGGAGATAACATAACATACCTGTACATTTGCTTCACTTCAGACAAGAAGCAAAATAAAAAATTGGACAACAGTTAAATAGCAAGTTAAAAATTGGTTAATATATACATCTGTCATTCTGCAAACACACATGATTAATTTTACTAGCTTGAATAATCCTATGCAAGTTCATCTATTTGCAAATAAAAATTCATAATACCAAATATTTGTGAAATAGAGGACAAAATGTTCATGCCAAGCACACAGTTGAATACAGTGCTTAAAACATTCTTTTCGTATCTGCCTTCCATTTTTGGCATATTATTTGAATTTTCTTTTGTACTGGCAGCATACAGGAATGATTTGATCAAGAGCTCTTTAAATATTAGCAGTGAGCCAGAGCAGCCTCAGAGGAAGAAATCTTGTTAACTGTGATGTAAATGCAAACACATGCAATGTTTATTTCTGGCATAATACTACTGTGGCCTCTCCTGCAGGCCAAAACTATTATTACCCAACATAGTATAATTAGGAGTCTTTTCAATTAATACAGAGAAATGTCTTTTTAAAACTAGTTAATCTTCATGTCAGTTATCAATATATGTTTTTCTTAATACTTGAATATATTGTAAAACTGAAAATAACAATTACATAGGTAAAATTTCAGTAAGAGAGTATTTCTGGTTATCATACCTCCTTTATAAACTCTCAGGCCAGAGTTAAAAAAAGAAACTACACATCACTATGTAGGCTTGCTCTTCAGCAAAAAGTGCCATGTAGAGCATCCTGTAAACCTGATCACATTCTTTGCTAAAGTTATTATTCAGTGCTGTCAACTACCAGTAATTTCATATAACAAAAATTATTCCAAGTAAAATACCTTCAAAATATCCTCTGGAAACATTCTCTTTATAATCTACAAACATGAAAATACACATTTTTGATTTAACATATTAATGATGTTAATCTACAGGAATCTAAGAGTTGTAGCAATCCTTCACATCCCTCTTGTTTGCTCCTACACATAAAACTTAGTCACTGCTTGCACAAGGGAATATTGGAATGAAGATCACTCCAGATTGGGTGCACAAAAATAGGTATGTTTAAATAGGTCAAAGCAAGATGCTGTTGGTAGAGACTGAGTAGCCACTTTTATAAACTCTGACTTCACACATATTTTCCCAACAGCTCTTTGCTGTGCTGGGTATTGTGTTCTCAAGCATAATTTTATCATTTATAACAAAGGTACTTCCATGCAGCTCCACTGCTGAAACCAGATTGTGGAATAAAATGAAATTACACTGCCAGCTTCTTTATGGTTCATTTACAGTAATCTTTTGATGTACTGGATGAAGTTGTAAGCCTATAAAAGAACATGTCATTGATGCCACTGTGAATTTCATGAGGGTTTAAGGTTGTAGGACCATGCATGATAAATTGCAAGATACTGGAAGAATTACAGATATTGCAATTTCTGAGAACTACAAAATTCATACAATGGTTTGGATTGGAAGGGACCTAAAAATCATCTTGTTCTAACCCCTTGGACATGTATTTAACTCATTAACAATTACTAATCTAAGAACGTACACATATACTGTATTCACATGAGGCAGAGATAATTGTGGTTTATGCATTACATGATGTTGAAAAAATCTGCTTGCCATATTCATGACAATGCAAACACATTCACATGTGTTCTTACTCATCCTCTTCATAAATATTAATTTACCCAACTGATGTGGAAGTACTGTTTTTCTAAACACTAGATAATCCTTCAGACAATTTTGCATTCTGAAATGGAAATAGTAGTTTTCCCTAGACAGTAGTCAGTGATCAGAATAAAGGTAAAACTTGCAACTTCATCCTTCATTTAAGACCAACATAATCTATGCATAAATAAAAAGGAAATGAAACACGAGCTCAGCATTCTCTTACTGCTATTCGTTATTCAATAAAGCATGTTATTCTTGTTATTCTATGTTTATGGAAGATTTTCTTTAGTAAGGACTTACTGCGCCACTAACTTCTGTACTGAATTCAAAATTATCGACAGAATACCAGACTCCTTCACTGCCTTAATGTATCTTGAAGGGACTCCTAGCTATTGATGAGATAGGACACAGACCAAAAATGGGATTCACAGTTTCTTACACACTGTTCATTGCCCTCTGTGCTGCCCATCTGTTCTCCTCCAAACTTTGACATGGCAACTTCCAAACAGCAGTGGTGCAATGCAATTGTAAGGAACTCCTGTGGAGCAAATCATGACACAGGGGAACATCCCCATTAGTAGGAGGCTAATAAGAACTGGCAGCTAGTATTTTGGAAGGCTGCTTTGAAATTCCCATTCCTTGCACTGTAAGGAAGAAAATCCCACTTCTTAAAAATTATGTATTGTTGGATTATGACTACTTGTGCAGTGAAATGTGTCATTGCCTGTAATCCTGTATTTGTAATGCCTGTATTGTATTTCAAGAGTTGGAATGTGCAATATGAATGAATCTGCAATATTTTAACAAACAAGTACTAAAGAAGGAAAACAGAGGAATGTTTTCTGTCTTTTACCACTTCTGGAGATTACATTTAAGGTGGTTTTGGGAAGAAATTAATTGAAAAAAATTCTTTGTGTAAAAGAAGAAGTAACGTCCTTCTTCAATAGCACCAAGTGAGACAACAAAATAGTTTTAGTGTAGTGCATTTATATCACTAAAATATTTGTATCAATGTTATGAGATTAGGCTAAAAATGAATCTATTCATCATGTTTTAATGCTGTAGAAAACTATGTTTGCATGTAAATTACTGCAACACCCACAATGACTTGCATTTTCACCCTACAGAAAAAATGCCAGACTTCTATAAGCATATTTATAGTGTCTAAAACCAGGCTGGTGTTTTGTAAGGAAAAGAAAATATATCTTGGTACGTTATCAGCTGCAACTGAGGAACAAATGGAAAGGAAGGAGAAGTGAACTGTGACCGATGATAACAGCAGGTTGCTGAATTTTTCAGTTNCTGTTGCTGGGGGGGGGGGGGGGGGGGGAGGGGGGGGGGAGGGCCAGTGGTCAGTTTGTATTGGTTTTCTCTGCCTCCTCACACTCTTCCCCTTCCCCATTGTGGGCCCTTCCCACAGGCTGCAGTCGTACAAGAACAGCTCCAACTGTCTCCTTTCCATAGGGTACAGTCCTTCAGCTACAGACTTCTCCAGGAAACGTGATCCTGCAAGGGCTTCTCTCCATGGGCTGCACCTTCTCCCAGGGCATGTCTGTCTCCTGCGGTGGGGCTCCTCCATGGGCTGCAGGTGGATTTCTGCTCCCCCATGGGCTGTGGGGGCACAGCTGCCTCACTGTGGTCTGCACCACAGGCTGCNATGTTTAAATAGGTCAAAGCAAGATGCTGTTGGTAGAGACTGAGTAGCCACTTTTATAAACTCTGACTTCACACATATTTTCCCAACAGCTCTTTGCTGTGCTGGGTATTGTGTTCTCAAGCATAATTTTATCATTTATAACAAAGGTACTTCCATGCAGCTCCACTGCTGAAACCAGATTGTGGAATAAAATGAAATTACACTGCCAGCTTCTTTATGGTTCATTTACAGTAATCTTTTGATGTACTGGATGAAGTTGTAAGCCTATAAAAGAACATGTCATTGATGCCACTGTGAATTTCATGAGGGTTTAAGGTTGTAGGACCATGCATGATAAATTGCAAGATACTGGAAGAATTACAGATATTGCAATTTCTGAGAACTACAAAATTCATACAATGGTTTGGATTGGAAGGGACCTAAAAATCATCTTGTTCTAACCCCTTGGACATGTATTTAACTCATTAACAATTACTAATCTAAGAACGTACACATATACTGTATTCACATGAGGCAGAGATAATTGTGGTTTATGCATTACATGATGTTGAAAAAATCTGCTTGCCATATTCATGACAATGCAAACACATTCACATGTGTTCTTACTCATCCTCTTCATAAATATTAATTTACCCAACTGATGTGGAAGTACTGTTTTTCTAAACACTAGATAATCCTTCAGACAATTTTGCATTCTGAAATGGAAATAGTAGTTTTCCCTAGACAGTAGTCAGTGATCAGAATAAAGGTAAAACTTGCAACTTCATCCTTCATTTAAGACCAACATAATCTATGCATAAATAAAAAGGAAATGAAACACGAGCTCAGCATTCTCTTACTGCTATTCGTTATTCAATAAAGCATGTTATTCTTGTTATTCTATGTTTATGGAAGATTTTCTTTAGTAAGGACTTACTGCGCCACTAACTTCTGTACTGAATTCAAAATTATCGACAGAATACCAGACTCCTTCACTGCCTTAATGTATCTTGAAGGGACTCCTAGCTATTGATGAGATAGGACACAGACCAAAAATGGGATTCACAGTTTCTTACACACTGTTCATTGCCCTCTGTGCTGCCCATCTGTTCTCCTCCAAACTTTGACATGGCAACTTCCAAACAGCAGTGGTGCAATGCAATTGTAAGGAACTCCTGTGGAGCAAATCATGACACAGGGGAACATCCCCATTAGTAGGAGGCTAATAAGAACTGGCAGCTAGTATTTTGGAAGGCTGCTTTGAAATTCCCATTCCTTGCACTGTAAGGAAGAAAATCCCACTTCTTAAAAATTATGTATTGTTGGATTATGACTACTTGTGCAGTGAAATGTGTCATTGCCTGTAATCCTGTATTTGTAATGCCTGTATTGTATTTCAAGAGTTGGAATGTGCAATATGAATGAATCTGCAATATTTTAACAAACAAGTACTAAAGAAGGAAAACAGAGGAATGTTTTCTGTCTTTTACCACTTCTGGAGATTACATTTAAGGTGGTTTTGGGAAGAAATTAATTGAAAAAAATTCTTTGTGTAAAAGAAGAAGTAACGTCCTTCTTCAATAGCACCAAGTGAGACAACAAAATAGTTTTAGTGTAGTGCATTTATATCACTAAAATATTTGTATCAATGTTATGAGATTAGGCTAAAAATGAATCTATTCATCATGTTTTAATGCTGTAGAAAACTATGTTTGCATGTAAATTACTGCAACACCCACAATGACTTGCATTTTCACCCTACAGAAAAAATGCCAGACTTCTATAAGCATATTTATAGTGTCTAAAACCAGGCTGGTGTTTTGTAAGGAAAAGAAAATATATCTTGGTACGTTATCAGCTGCAACTGAGGAACAAATGGAAAGGAAGGAGAAGTGAACTGTGACCGATGATAACAGCAGGTTGCTGAATTTTTCAGTTACTTGCAGACTGCTTGTGGGAAGGGGTCATGGCAGCATGCTCTCAGCTCTGCCACATTTCCACAGTGACATTCATGAAGCACTCCTGTTGAACTTGAGGGAATTGAACACGGGCACAACTTGTCCTGGCTTTCACACAGCTCAAGAACTTACTTGGAAATAGTGGCAAGAATGCAATATGAACTATAGCTGACTTCATTAAGTTTGCCATCATGTCAAACAAGTGATACTAAAGCTCTGTGCATCATAATGGTATGTTTTATACATGAGCATATAGCATCACTTTCTATGAAGACTGCCAGATACCTTATAAACCTTCCTTATAACCTTAACACACCTCTGTGCATATAGGCTGACATTTTCTGTTATTGGGAGTTTTCCTTTCATCTGAATATTCTTTGAAAACTTCAGCCAAAAGAATCCTACTGTAAACAAAACTAGCGAAAGTATTTTTCTTTGCTTATTAGAAAAAAAGTGGTCTTCAGTCTTTCAGTCCCAACTCTTCTACTTACTCGGGGGTGGGAGTGGGGGGAAGGGGGGGGGAGGGCCAGTGGTCAGTTTGTATTGGTTTTCTCTGCCTCCTCACACTCTTCCCCTTCCCCATTGTGGGCCCCTCCCACAGGCCGCAGTCGTNTCCAACTGTCTCCTTTCCATAGGGTACAGTCCTTCAGCTACAGACTTCTCCAGGAAACGTGATCCTGCAAGGGCTTCTCTCCATGGGCTGCACCTTCTCCCAGGGCATGTCTGTCTCCTGCGGTGGGGCTCCTCCATGGGCTGCAGGTGGATTTCTGCTCCCCCATGGGCTGTGGGGGCACAGCTGCCTCACTGTGGTCTGCACCACAGGCTGCAGGGGAATCTCTGCTCTGGTGCCTGGAGCAGCTCCTCCTCCCCTCCTCCCTTGCTGACATTGGTGTCCACAGGGCTGTTTCTCTCACATTTTTCTTTCACTTGTTACTATCAAAATGTGAACTTAAATTTTGGGGGAAATAGGGACAGAAAATAAATTTTGCTTATGCTTGATCTTCATCTTAGTCAATATGGTCTCAGCTATGGTGAACTCGAGAGGTCTTTCTAGAGGGCAATACGGTATATACTCTCAATCACTGACAGAAAGCCCACAAGCAAGAGCTGGCCCTGCTCCTCTCTAGCTTTGCCTCTCTTTATGCAGTTAATTGATTTAATCCTACATGTTTGCCAGACCACAGCTTTCAACACCATGAATATCCAGATACTGCCAGATTTGACATTTTTTGGTAAACAAGGAAATAATTAGGCAAAGCCCTGCTTTGACCTAACAAATTTTTTATGATGCGTATTGAGAACCCTCCTCCCCATTTTATCAGGGTCTAATACATCAACATTTGCAGCCAGATTCTCTGATCCACTATGCAGATTCAATTGAGTTTGAGTTCAAATTCAGTTGTGCTGGCAACTGTACCTGAACTGTGGAGTAATTCAGGCTATGCTGGAAGCAGAACTTCAGTGTATGCCACCTGTGTAACGCCCTTTGAAGAGGGAGGGTTCATATGATGCCAGAATGATTTTTGCTTTTATATTTCTTTCATATATATTCGTAGCTCTGAAGACTGTTGTTGTATAGTTATATAGTTCCTAGCTGGCTCCGGTACTTTTACCTACCTTGACAGGCAGAAAGACAAAACAAATTCCAGAGGCTCCAAGCCTCAGGGGGTTCAAGGCCCCTATCCTATCTTGGTTGTTCCCGGGAGAAACCAGCTCTTTGAGACACATTTTCATAAACAAAGCTTTGTTCCTATCTAAAGGGGGGCTACAGAAGAGCTGGAACCTAAAGGGGGGAATTACTTCATCACCTGTGCTTCTAACTGGGGATTCTTGTCAATTATGCTGATTTGCCAAACTTATAAAACTGTATTCACCCCATGTGGGGTGGGCATATTACATACCTGCCCCTTGGAGGTCTCCAATAAAGACCACCCTTTATATTACCTCCTATATGAATATTGTCTCAAAGTGTGTTGTTTTATTTCTACGTCTTTAAGGCATCAATATATCACCTGCAGGTTTTCTAGTTATATATTCCAAGCCCCTGAAATTATCTCACAGCAGAAGGATTTCAGTCTGCCCTTCCCCTTCTTTGCAATAGGACCATGTTTTTTAACTGTTCTCAAATAGAGCAAAGACGCTGTCCCTGTCACCAAAAGGGCTATGCAGTGCTTTCTTCCTTCACTGGTATACCTAAATAGATTGCAAAGCTGATCAATTCACTAAAGAGGGAATTGAACTCCCGCAGCAATTGTTCTGGTTTTAATCCCAGCTTGTTTCTCAGTGTTTCCCACATAATAACACCCTGTGCTCTGTTAGAAATGCCATTCTCATTTCTTACCCGCTCCGCTGAGACCCTGAGTTGAGAGATTGTTCTAATTACTACCGGTGAAAATGTCCAAGCAGACTTGGATACAGGCAATACGTTTACACATTTATTTATTCTGGTTCATTCTAACAATGCTTAGGTGCTCTAAGTTCTGACTTTTGGCACATGTTTAATTGTCAGAATTTTCTTTCTTTTGTTAACAGACACAAAACCAGTTTAAGCATGAATCCTTACAGAACGCAGATTTTTAGAATGTGAGTATATGGGAATATGCACCGAGTGTTGCATTTTATTTAATATTTGAGGGACAGAAGCATCTGAAACCTCATCTTATTTTTACCCAACTGCATGAAAGAGATCACATGTCTAAGAACTTGGCACAAGCTTTCTTTTCTTTTTTCTTTAAAAGCGAAATGAAACACTTGACAATAATTCATCTCAGTGGTTGATCTTGGCATTCTCACCATTTCATACAAGGGAGTGGGCTGAATTGGGCTGTAAAATTTTATTTGGGGATGCATGGTAATGGATATGTTTAACAGAATTACACTTCTGGAGTTGATTACTTCTAATTTGGGCAGGCACTGATACTACTAAACTCATTATTGTGGTAGTCTTGGCGTGGGGTGGGGTAGGGAGGAAAGAACTGCAAATTAAAGAAGTATCAAAAGCTAAGCAATGATATAACAACAGAATAATCTCCCTCCTCTCAAACAAGTTGGAAATACAATTTTTGTTTCTTGTTTCCTAATGTATAGCACTGTACCAAAGCCCCACATAGAGCTGTACCCCCCACAACTGAATGAGCTTTTATCTTGTATTCAGACTTCTAACACAAATGGTCATAAAAAACTAATACGAACTAGCAGAGAAACTCAAGGACAGGCACAGAACCTGAAAATAATTTACTTATTTCGCCCCCCCCATAATTTACGAGATTTTAGATGCCCTTTTATGTCCTTTATTTTGTTGCCAAAGCATTTCTGCAAGGCTACCAATGGGCAGTGTTGCTGTTTTGCATGATTTCCAAGTAATTTCTTTGTTCCCAAAAAGAAATGTCATAATTTCTTTCCTCTGGGGGAAAAAAATATCACAATATAAGGGGTGAGATGATAGGGATAATTAGACTAAATCGTGGTATACAACACAATAGGAAAAATATCTTTTATGTAGACCACCTGTCTACTTATTTTTGAGCATGAATGATGTTTTGTTTTGTTCAGGGAAACAAATTCACTTAATAAAATCCAAAACACAGATGGCAGCTGCTAGGAAAAACCCATATAAGATTTTGTTGCAAAGGGTATAGAAGTGATCTGAGCTCTGAAAGGAAGAATGAAAAATTCTGTCTCTGCCTGTCAACGGTGCCGTTTTCCAAGAGCTCTCTCTCATGCAGTCTGCGATTCAGTTAGGACACAAGTTCTAATCCAGAATGTTAGAAATAAGGCTTTCTTTCCTGTCACTCTAAGCTATTTCTTACATATTTCTTTCCATGCATATTCATTATTTTATTGAAAAATATTTGAAAAATAATGCTTGACTCTAGACAGTATTTGTTCGGGTTTGTTTAAAATGGATTGGGAGAAAATTCTTAAATCTCCATTCCTGTTAAAGGTTGAAATGCATATTTCAATGCAAAATCACCTAAGTTTAAGGAAAGATACATTTTTTTTTTAGACAGTAATGTTCTTTATTAAGTCCGTATCTCAGATTAAATTCACAGATTCTCATCTACATCAAATATTGATAACCTGTTTGGCTGAAAACATACTATGAGCTATCTACAAGTAACAGTAAGAGCAAGAGTTACTCAGAAAATGACTAAAGAAATATAATTTTAGATATTCAAAGTCTCTCTTTGCAAAGTCCACAGAGCCAGAAAAACAGGCTTGTTATTAATTCAGTCTGGTACTGCTTGGGAGTTTAGGAAGACAGGGGTTGGATTGAGGACATTTCTAGAATTTCCTTCAGGTCAGAAACACATGAGCCATCTCAGGATGATTACAATCTGGCCGAAGTCCTTGAAACACAGTTATCCAAATATACAACTTAAATGGGGAGATAAAACAAGGACTGTGAACAGCCAATGAATTTTACAGTTTAGACACAAAAATAGTATTTTCCTAAAGAGGAAATTTAGTTCAAACCCTTTCCATTGGACCAGGCTGCTCAAAGCCCCATTCAACCTGCTCTTGGAAATTAGAAAATTTTCTATTTGTTCACCTATTACATATATAGGTAAAAAAAATCCTCTTAAAAGATCTTTCCCAGGAAAAATTCCCCAGAGTCTCTGACCAAATTAGCAAAATGAAAATGTCATACAAGTTGCACGTATGCTAAATTCTTAGTTAACTGGTTCTAAGGCAATGGCAATCATTATTTTAAAGGCTGGTCACAACAATAAAACATCACTTGGAATTGAAAAGAAAAGGTGGAAACTACACATGCAATGTGGAATACATGATGGAATTTTGCCACTGAAGTCATACAACCCAACATAATTTTTCTCACAGCTCAGGATAATTGGATTGTAAGCCACTGCTCAACTGGAGTAAATCAGGGTGGTTAGTAAGCAACTTTTAATTTAAAATAAATGGACATGCATCACACAGAGCTCAATTCTCATCTGATTGAAAGCTTTTACTAGTCTGGCAGCAGATCCACTGTGGAAACATGAGAATGCAGCCTCAGGGAGTATGGGCTTGCCAGATATCATTGCCAATGTATGCTCTGATCAGATCTATTACATGCATTGAGGGCCTCACCAGTTTGTTCTGAGAGAAGGAAAACAGGTTCTAGAAGTTAGCAATTCACTGGGATAACTTATCTATAAGGAAATTCTAGCAGATAGATGATAAAATGCATTTTGCCTTACTTTCATTAATGCCGAATCTCGACAAATCAGGCCCAGATTTTGAAAGTAACCTCCAATGAAATCTGGATGAAAGCTCAGCAAGGTATTAAATGATGGATTTAAACTGCTTCAAAATCATTTACTGAAAAGCAGCGGTGGACTTAGACCAATTACTTGAGCTGTGAGTTTTTGTTATAGCTAGGAGGCCATTCATTTCAAAGCTTCTTGTGAAGAATTCAGTTACAGTTTCTAGAGCACGTGAATTACCAGTGTCTACAACATCTACATTAATATTAGGCACTTTAAATCTCTGAGCCAATCAAAGAATGGACTTGAAAGTAATGTCCCTGTTTGAGGCAATTTATCCATTATATATCCTGTTAAAAATCCTTTTTTGTTGCTGCATTCCCTTGTGCTGCTAAGACTGAGTACGACTGAGTCTACTAAATCAGGAGTGGCAGGTGGTATGTTAATGCCAGACCTACTCCTGTCTTACATGACAAGGACCCACAGGTCCATTTCTCTCCAGCTTCCAGGTTCTGAAGTTACAGCTTTCCTTCCTGCTAGCACTCCAAAGAGTGAAGAAAATCCGAACACAGCACTGCCATCGTTAGCAGCATCTGTGTGAGAAGATATTACTTCCTTCGAGGTAATAGCAGCAGGTAACTTTTTGTTTGACAACATCTTTCCCGAGAGATTTTTATTGCTGAGAATCTCTGATACCACAGCATGCCGGTCCCTTGTGTTGTACTTCATTTGTTGTCTTGGCAAAGAAAAATACTATGCATTTGATTTGGGCAAAGCCTTGAGGCTCACAAACAAAAAATTACTGATTTAATTTAATGTGTATCTTTAGGTCTGCTTGTGCTTCAAACAAAGTAATGTAATGGGCTGAATGCCATTTCATAGAAAGAAAGTTCAGGTAAAATGGCATTACTCTGTGCTTTAACATTTGATCCTTTTGTCCAATGAATCCACTAGACTCTGGCACAAAGTCATTGCTAGATTTAGTATCTTAGTAGCACGGCTGCTAATTAACGCATCAATAAAACAAATAGAGGCATTTCAGAAAGATGATTTAGCTGCTTAAACTTATTGTAATTTGACTGTTTTAAAAAGAAAAGTGCAACACTAGACTCCTAAAATGAAGGAAGCACAATTCTCAAAATATCAAGGGAGAAAAATTACTATGGTAATACTTTTATGAAGAGTCTTTAAGGGAGTTTTAAGGTAATAAACCCCTAGAATTGAAGCATCTTCAGAATTTTCTTACTAGCCTGACAATTTTTGCTGACAAAGATTATTCATGAGCCTATCACCTCAGCCAACGAACTGTACTGGTAACACAGTGTTGATAAAACTCCATATAGGGATATATACTCTTCCTTTTTTATATACATACATATGTCTGCATGTACACACCTGTGAATATGGAGTGTCTCCAACATGATGCCTCATGCACAAGCTGTTATGGGCAAGCAGGTAAGAAATGAACTGAAAAGATCACACGATGGATGGAAAACCAGCTAACCCACCTGACTCAAAGGGTGGTGAGCAAGGGCTTGAAGTTCAAGTGTCAGCTGGTTGGTTTGTCAGGGTGGATACCGGATCCAGTACTAGTCAATGTCCTAGGAATGATCTGGGTGACAGGAGTGACTGCACCCTCACCAAGCTTGTGGGTGGTACCAAAATGGGTGGCAGCCAGAAAGAAGAGCCACCACACAGACACATCAACCAGCTGGCAGATGGGGACAAGAAGATTTGTATAAGGTTTAACAAAGATAAATGTGGATCCAGCATAACTCACACAGCAGTGGGGACTGGGGTCCAGCCAAATGGTGAACAGCTCTGTGGAAAAAGCCCTGCAGATCCTGGTGCACAGGGACTTGTTTACATCCAAGCTGAATATGAACCTGCAGGCAAATATGTCCTAAGCTGCACCAAGAGAAGGAGTACAGCCAGCAGATGGAGGGAGGTGGGACTGCCCTATCTGCCCTGCACTTGTTAGGTGTAAGTTGAAACACTGTTTATTCTGTTCTGCTCTACCAAGTTCTGGTCTCAAGTTCATCAGTGGCATGGGAAATTTGAGCGTATTCAGTGGAGAGTCACCAAGGTGATCAGAGGGTTGGAGAAGTTGACATAGGAAGAAAGGTTGCTGGAATTTGTTGTATTCAGCCCAGAGAAGAGAAGGCTGAGGGGGATATAACCATAGTCTTGCAATATCTAAAAGGTGGTTAAAGAGCAGACTGAGTCACTCTCTTCACAAGGATGTCCACTGATAAGGTAAGAGGTGAAGGGCTTCACAAGTGGTGCAGTTGCTTCAGTGTCAATTCCATAGGAAAAGAAATTCTGCACTGGGAAAACAGACACTGGAACAGGTTGCCCAGAGAAGTGGTGGAATCTCCTTCACTGGGAACACTCAAGACAGTTTGACAGCTCCTTGGGTAGTCTAACCCAAGCCTTGCTCCGGGCACAACCCAGCAGGTTGAACCAGATGGTCTTCAGAGGTTCCTTCTAACCTTGACCTTTCTGTGATTATGTATGTGAATGAATGAATCAATAGAGTGCTGCAAGGATTTCAGATGTAGAATGGTTATGATAGATTTTTCACTCTCTATGAAAAATTTAGTTGAATTTATTCATGAGCAACCAAGTTATGTCTGATATACACTATATATTCCAAACAAGTGTAGACAAAGTATCTAAATAAAGTCTTAAATGCACAAGTTTGGTGTCGTATTTATTATGAAAGGGGAAAAACTTTGAAATATTAATGGCATTTTCTAACTAAAAAATCTTTACTGTTCTATTCCTCTGTGCACATTTGTAGGCTCTGTATCTTGTTATAAACTTAATACTGGAGGATTGAGATAGAGAAAGAAGTACAAATATGTAATTTACAAAATAGTCTAAACCCATCATAATCTAAAGTGATACCTCAGGTACTTCTATGCAGTAATGCAAACGCTTCTGAGACTGTGTTTATCAACCTTATAATAACAAAGAAGACTGATAAATGACAAGATATTGTCCATAGAAATGAGAATGAATATTGACCATTTGGGATCTTGAGTCATAGTACATGGAGGGTGCAAAATCAAGCATGGTCAGGTCTCCTGACACTGAAAATATGAAACTGGTTCTACCTGACCATGCTCAGAATCTTGAAAATATGTAAATAGCTGGAGTAAAGTTGCAGCAGAGGTCAACACATTGCTTTCTTTGCATGCTATTGCAATGGATATAATGTGTTTTATGAAGGATAGGCCTTCCACCTGAGCAATGGAGTTAAGCTAACTGAGGTTCTCAGCACTTCATTTAATCCTTTTCCAAAATTGTTTTTTCTCACTAGACCTAAAACCACATTGCTTCAGCCATTGCCTGCATTCTTTTCTAGTGTCCAGCCACCTCTCTGTCTGGGTAGTGTGAGAAGTCCCTGTCCTATCATTTCAATGGTACCAATCTAGATTATCCACTGAGGATCAACACCTGCTAGCAGACTGAAATGATAAATGCAATTCTGCCACACTGTTATGGACAGACTACAGCATTACTCTTTGTTTTCAATTTTTAATGACCTATGAGAAAGAAGGAATTCCTTATGTTTCAAGTCAAAAGACAGCACACACATCTTTCCACTACTACAGGGAAGGGAACAGGTAATTTCACCCTGACCCAAAAAGGATTTGCATGTGTACTTTCCTAAAATACTGCACAGAGGCTTTACTTATGCAAAACAAAATGAAAATCAAGCATTACAAATAAGTCAGTACAAATACATAAATTTAATTTGGAAACTTTTTAATGAAGCCTTATGTTCCATAAAACTTAGTCTCCTGCTGAAATAGTGCCGGCTGCTTCATATTTGAAAGAAACATGCAAAGTGGCTGCTTGAAGCTACAGATAAATAATAGATGATGCTCTTCCCAAAGGAAAAAGAGTAAGTGGTAGAAGTACAGCAAAATGAAGAAAATCTGTGCTAAGAAGCTGCATGGAACTAGGATTTCACATGACAAGAAAGTGCTATTGTGTTCAAATTTGTAAATTATCACTGCATTTCTGGGTCAGTGTCCATTCCTGAGTCAGAATAACTTTTGACACATTTGAAAGTGTTATTCATAGAGAATACAGGAAGGAGAGCTTTCAATGAAAAAAAAAAAGAGCACAAACGAATCCCTTTCTCTAGTGCTACATTAAGCAAATATCCCTGCACATTTGAAGTTGTAAAAGACATGGTAACTTAATATAGAAAGGTTAGACTTGACTCCATTACAGGCAAAAACATTTTAGTTCATGGTTAATTTTTAAAGAAAGTCACAAAATGCAGTCCACTCTCCTGAGACCAGGCAAAGCATGGTCCTTTCCAAGCATGAGAGAAAGAAACCTCTATTTTATTCAGCCTAACTATACATGAGGATAGAAACTTATGGATTTGATGACTAAGAGTAATTAACCATATCTTTGCATACAACAGTGAAAAGCTAAGAAACACAGGCATTAGTCAAGCAAGGAATGACAAACAAAGGCTTCCTGTTCTTAGCACCTCCTGGAGTAAAAGCCAGAAAACTGCTCTGGTTTCCATCATAGCACTGTTGTGAAAAGCCCAAGTCAGCAACTTGCTGAAAAATGTTGTGAGTGGAACAGGGACGTTTTGCAAGAAATTCTCTTCTCTCACAGCTAAGGAGCTCTGAGAGCAGATCTTTTCCAACTCCTCTTGAGACAATTCCTGAACAGGCAATCTGCTGTCTGCTTCCAAAGGCTGCTATCCAAAGGCTGTATCTATCATATCTCACAGCTGTTGAGTTTTCTAGGAAAATTTGTCCCATAAAATTAGATTTGAGACATATGTAAGGGAGACTTAGGAGAATACACACAGCCTTTCTCTCCCTCCCCGCCCCCCATATGCTCCATGAGGAAGTATGTGCACAAAAAAACAGTTAGGAATTAGAAGCGAAGTCTTGAGTCTTATTCTGTGCATTTATAAATCTTGTTCCTATTTCTATTACAAAGCCTTTGTTGTCTTTGCCAGAAGGTACATAATTTGGTGCATTTGGGTAAGCTTAAGAGCTCGAGCATGTCGTTTCACTTGCACTGTTGCCACAATAAACTACAGACACAATTCTTCATGTAGCAACACCACTGAATCTGTGCAGCTCAACATAATAATTGAACTGCTGACAGTTCTCACCTGGGCCAGTATTTTTGTTCTTAGCATATGCTTGCTCATGTCACTTTTATGAATTAATTATGATACTCCTCAGAGACTATTTTGGCATCTAGTAGTATTAAGATAACTGTCAAACCTAATCAACCTAAACTGTATTTACAACTATTTAAAGAGAATTCTTCCATTTTAATCACTGAAAAAAATCAGTGGACACAAAATGCAGAACCTGCATTCCCCATTCTCAACAAATATCCCAGCTGGTCCCCCATATTGCTTCTTTCCAGCTCTGTTCCTCAAATTTTACATTCTTGATTGCACAGTGATGCTGTGAGCTCAGCAGAGGAAAGGGGAAGTGCTGGGCAGTGGAGGTACTCTACACAGACAGTGTGTCTGAGTGAAGTCCAACATCAGCTATCATATCTCCTAGGAGAGTGCTCTAATGGGGCTACCAGCAAAAACTTGTATCATCACCTCAAATATTCTTATTATCTTCTTATATAAACATGTATTTTATTTTTTAGATTAGCCCAGCATATTACAAGTTGGCTCTCTGTCTACCTAACACATCAGGACCTTCTGGAGATCCCACTTGTGGATCCAGAAGGTTGCTCCACTGTTGCTCCAGCCAAGACACTGACAGTGTAAAGCCACATGGGAACTTGGGTTTGGATATGTGAAATAGGGGGGAGAACTCTGACATCTGTGGTGCAGCATTTTACTGCTCAGGTGTGCTCTTGTTTCCCAGACCTTGGACTGCATTTGCCTCAGTTGCATTTTAACCGCACAAGGAACACCTTGTATCTTATTATTCTCTAGAAATATTCTTGTAACACAAAATGAATTAACCTTGAGTCTCTTTTCTTTCCACTAACAGCATATAATGGATAACAGAATACCAAGAAACTGTCCCATCATGAAACAAGTGCTGAAATTCATGGACATTAATTATTTTGATCCCAATTCCACAGCAGTTGTCACATATTGTATCTCACATTCATCTCACTTTAAGTGAGCTCTAGGTATTTGTTCCTGTTTTCATATGTAGCTGAGTGCATGCATCATTGGAAACAGGTAACATTAATCCAGTATATGAATTTTTCAGAAATTGAAAAACATTGCGTGTTAACCTACATATTGAAAAACATTAATTTAAAGACAAGGTTTCCAACAGTTCATGTCCCAGGTACAGATTTTTCATCATGTAATAAGTAATAAATATTCAAAAACAAGGCATAGTACACAGGTAACACATAAAACTTAGATTTTATGCATGCTATTTTACATCAGGAACCTACACTGTTACTTCTACCAAACTGCACAATAACATCTTGTGCCTGAATACTGAACTAAGAAGTGCAAACAGAGTAAGAAATAAGAAATTAGTCTCTCCCCCCATCCTGGTGCAACAATTTCCATGGCAGCATCGAATTACTAACAGTTTCTAATAAAAAAACCAAACTTTTTATGGAAAAACTACCTTGGCCAATCCCTCAAATAACTTCATGCTGCTATACTGCTGCAATAGGACTCTGCTTTACAAAAACTGTTCCTAACAAAGTATGACAACTTCCTATCCTCATTGAAGAATTAAATCATAATTGAATCCATGTGCAAGTGAATCAGATAAAGTGTAATCAGGAAAATAATTTGAGTTGGAAACATTGAAAATTGCTATTTCATTGTGAAATCCCTATCTTGCTACCTTTCAGTGTTCTTGCTACCTATTCAGTGTTCAGTGGCACTTGAAACACCACAGGTTGCCAAACTGCCTACTCATAGACCAGATTATGCTGCTCACTAAATTGAAAAAAGGGTAATTTTAGAGTTCAGATGGTAGGGAGTTTGTGGGTTTTTTGATAATTTAGAAGGTTTTACTTTCTTCTAAAGGCTGATCTAACCCTCACCCTGATACTGCTAGGATTTACGAGGAATAGCATTGTTCTTAATATGGAAAAATGCACAGGACAAAGAGAACAGACCTTTGAAGTACCAGAGCAGCCACACCAAAATACTGTAATCCCAGAAATTTTGGTATGCATGCAGCTCCTGGGCCAGGTAAATTACTGCTTCAGACCATTTCAATGCTGAAATGCTTTGTGCAGAGGGAAATCCTGCTGTCAATTTCTAGTTTCCTGTTGGATGTTAAAGTGTCTTAATCTCTTTAAATTAGAGACATAACTGACCAGGCCATTAGTTAGAAAGGAAATGGCAAATAGTTATATATTTTCTCTGCAGAGCATACAAATAGTCCTTTTGGCTCAATGCTTGCAGCTGAATTAGTCCACAAATGAGCTTTCCGTGTACTCTAATAAAATATAGAAAAGGAGATATTGTAATCAGTTAAGGATTAGAATTTAAGGCACTGGTAAAGAACTTTGAATGATATTATTTTTGTCACAGTGATGTCAACAGTGACTTAAGGTCTTGGGTCTCCACAAAGATTGCCTGCTGCCAGTGGGACGAGCCTTCAACTAAACCGTCTTTGCGCTGCAAGGAAGCAAACAGCTCCAAACTGAGCTGCTTCACTATTTCAATAAAAACATAATTGTAAAAGTGGCCTGACTCACTCTGCTTCTTTTGCAACTTCAGCAAGGCCACCTACCCACAGTACAGATTTCTATACTACCTCTTTTCCTGTTCCTACTACAGCTTTGCTCAAAGGAAGATTCTTGTTTTCAGATGATGAATATTAAAGTTTTGCAAGAAGAGGGCTTTTTGTTTGAATGTGGAATGAAATACACCAAAGGAAAAAATAATTTCATGGCAGGTATGAAACCTCTATTCGTCTGTATTGCTACTTTTTGCAACTATTCATTGCACTACTGCAAGATGTGCAGTTTTGATAAGAAGGGTGAAAAATGCTAATGGAGAAGCATCCTGAGAAGTCAGTCGCTGTTATGAACCCAACAGATGTTAGTTTTCTGTGCTCCCTGAGGCTAAGGAATTATTTATAGAATGCAAAACTTAAATTGACAAGTATCTTATACTGAGGCTTCGAAAAATCCCATATTCTATTTTATCTCTATATCTACTGCACTAAGAAAAGGGCAAACCTGCTTACGTTGAAATCTAGGTGGAAATTTCATTAACTTTTCATTTGAAACTAGCCTTTCCTGATGGTGTATGGAATCAAAACCTGGCCTTTTGGTCAGTTCCACACAAACCTGAGGAGTTGCCAGCTGAACCAGTCATCATAACAGGGGAAATGTGACAGCTTGGATCTGCAATGTTTTGCTGATATAACTCAAGTTGCCCTTGAAAACGCACCAGATTCATTTTACTCCTTTGCCTCTTGAAGTCAAAGGATATTCTGCCATCAACTTCAACGGGGCCAGACACTCTATCAAGTATTTAATGTGATAATGTATTTAATGATTAAATGGGCTTTGAAAAACTTTTGCATGGAGTTGGAGAAGACACATCATTAATACTTACAATATTCAAAACACCTTAAGGAATAACAAAATAACACTGAATTGATTCCAAAAGTGCAATTTTCTTTCCTGTCTTAGCAGAAGAGATTTCATAAATAATGTAAGCAAAAATATGTGCAAGAAGATAAGCATTTCATAATTTAAATTCATATTTCTTTGCATAACAAGTGACCACTTAGAAAAATGCCACATATGAATTTGAGTGATGCTTTAGAAACTGCCAGTGCATTGGAAAAAAAGAAAAAAAAGAAATGTATCCTTTACATGTTCATAATTTTTGATAAGGATTTGGGAAAAGTCAAGATACTTGGCCTAAAGTATTCTATCTTTCTCTGCGTTGTAAGTGATAAGATTTTTATCAAAGATGCATTTTATTTGGACACAATGTATTTTCTCCCTTGGTGTGAACATCTGAGCATATAATCTGGAATTTTGTGCAAAGCAAAAATATGACATAATGCCGTGTTCTTTTCCCCAAGATGGGGGGGTTGGTTGATTTGACTCACATTTAGAAACATAATAACATTGTATTTCAGAGCAGAATGACAATTTTTTTGCCCAAATTATTTTTCAGGACAGACACTTGGAATATGCAAGTTACAGCCCTTTTCAATATCAGGCTGTGCCCAGCTTGTTATGAATAGCAAAACTGGACATCAGTATCTTTCCTATGCTTTTGTACAAAAAACCCCCTTTGTTTAAGAATTACTGCAGACTGGGTCTCATTATACTCTTGTAATATTTCCACTGGCATCCTGGGCCATGAAATTCATAGATAATTGTACTTATAAGCTAATTTTACAACCAGCTGTAGCTTGAAACTACGTATTTGCCCTCTGTAACCTACATGGTAGATACATGCACAAAAATAAGGCTCACTATCAGTAAAACTAACTTAAAAATGCTTATGTATGAACTTCAAAAGAGAGAGATGAGCTTGGAGGGAGGAATGAGAAATATTAAAAAAAATAACCAAAAATAAAAGAGATAAACTGAAAAATTCAAAATACTTGTCTTTCTTCCCTCTTTTAAACACAGTAATAGGTAACAATTCTAAAACTATGTATCTGTTATCTGAGCAAGATAAAAAATATCCATTGGAAGAATTTAGGACAGAATATGCTCACACAATCTGAATTTACCAGGTTCACTGGAGCTATTATTAACACTCTTTCAAAATTCTGTAAGATCACAGAATAGTAGAATCACAGAACAGTTTATTTCAGCAGGACCTTTCAAAGTTCATCTAGTCCCAACACCCCTGCCATGGACAGGGACATCTTCCACTAGAGAAGGTTGCCCAAAGCCCCATCCAGCCTGCCCTTGAACACTTACAGGTTGGATAAGGCATCCACACCTCCTCAGGGCAACCTGTTCCAGTGTCTCACCACTCTCACTGTGAAAAACATCTTCCTTACACCCAATCCAATTTACCCTTTTACAGTTTGAAGCCATTTCCCCTTGCCCTGCCACTAAAGGAAGCTTTAAAGTGATTATACTGTGCTTGACTAGGATTTGCAGCCAACCTGCTCTTCTGTGTTTAGAGCATGGGCAGTCACCTTGCAGGACCCCTTAAACTCTGCTTGCATTATGGATTCATACAAATTGTGTTTTGCTCCAGTTGTGTAAGCTGAATTTTACCCTCAGTAGCACTTGGGCTATTTCTAGTGTTCACTCCTATGGGAGCTCTGACTAAAAAGAAATCTCTGCTACTTTCACACAGAAAAAAAAAACCCAAAAAAACCAAACCAAACTTTTTTTAAAAGGAAAACAGAAATGCTCAGGTAATAGTAATGTTACTGTGGAAAACCCAAGCATGTCAAAAAAGATTTGCAGTCACCATGCTTGAGACCACTCAGCACCCCAGCTATATGCAAAGTTGACATTCTTCCTTTGGAAATAAGTCCCAACTTTTCTGACATATATTAAATGTTGACATATGGTGACAAAAGTATTGCCAGCCAGAGCAGTACCTGAATAATTCAACAACAGAGTCATGGCCAAAGAAGCTGAAAGAAGTCATATTTAAAGTAGATGTTAAGGATGCATTCTTGGAGTTTTTCCTAGAGTGATGTCACCTGACACTATGCCACTTGCTGTCTGCTAGCATGAATAAAAATAAACAGGGTACACTACTGCATTTATTTCAGTGACAAATAAGGTTACTTTGCTGATTTCTTAGGTGAGTTTGGGACCTTATCCAATACTTCTGGTGAGACTGACTGGGCAAAATACCTCCCAGAGGTAATGGTTGCTAATTTGATAAGATTAAATTTCTGATGGAGGACACAATTTTTAATTGTTAGCTTGTCTATTAATTCAGATTTCTGAGAAAAATGTGGGGTAATTTGAATGTTTGCAGTATGTACCTCTAGCATTTCCCAAATGGTCAGTACAGGGATAAAACTAAAAACTAATAGCAAAGTTAAAATGAAATATGATGGTTGAATAAGTACACCATTTGTTTTCCTACAGATATCTAAATTCTGAAGAAATCAAGGGTTCTCTGCATGGTATGTGGAGGTAGATGTGTCCTAAGTTAATTTATAAGTCTGTTCTGACTATTCACTATATGAAAAAACAATATTTATGACAGCATCTCTATTTTGAAAGGCCTGGCTTAAAAACCATTGAATTCAGTGATAGGTTTTCTGACTTATTTTAAAATATGTTGCATTAGCTGCTTGAATATTCCACTTACAGAGGCTAAAAGACAGCATTTCAAAATTCAGGACGAAAATCACCAACAGGCTTGCTTGGCCCAGAAGCAAACTTGAATGGGATTTGTTCTCACTTCTGTTGGCCAATATGCTAACACAAGAATAACGTAATGTGATGTGCTATACAAGCAGATACTGCTTAAGAAGGTGTAAAAACAGTGTGCTTTGTTACACATGCATGGGACCTGGTACCTTTGGAAATCCTTCCCACTATTGCCAAATGGACAAAAGGCTTATATATAGATAGATACATACACACACACACACACACACACTGTACATACACAAAACATTCCAATCAAGCAGATGTTATCCATGTAGACTCACAGTCAGCATGTGATAAATACCTTAAAACTAGTCTTCCGTCTGTGAAAGAAACTTGGGAATCACATTTATTTTTGGTGGAGGTGCAGGGACAAAAGCACCTCTTTGACTTCTCTGCTCTGTCTTGGAATGAAGCTTCCAAATGACAAACATAATGAGGCACTTACCTTGCACTGAAAAAAAAGGCGTTTAGATTTTTTTTGTAAAGGAATTTCATTTTTAAAATAGAGACTTCAGAGATATAAAAACTTTTGAGGGTCTCATCTTAAGCCTACAGCTATAGATTTGGAATGATTAAGACTGCAGTCATGAAATCCAGGAGATCCTGAATTCACAATACAAAACACCTGTTGGCCTGTAGCATGATGTCTTCCATGCAACCATTTGTTGTTATTAGAGTTAACTGGAAGTTTAGCCACCAAAAGAAACACCTGCCTGTACACAGTCCTTTCATGACACACGAATACTTACATATCAGCTTATACACTCTCCCACATACAGTATATTGTTCTTTTTGCAAAGCAGTTCTGGTAATGATTGAACATAGAGTTACACACATTCCTAGAGTGTGACAAACACAAAATCCAAGTGTAGCCATGTCCTAAAGTCCCTGTTTAGCTGAAATATTAGTGACCTTTTAGGCTGGTAGATCCTGCACAAGTGTGATTCCAAGCTTTTCAGCACAAAGATCAGCAACTCATTTCTCATGCTCACCAAACCCTGGGTTCAAAACCCTTTTAGACCTTGCTGTCCACTGTTTGCACTTGAATGAAAAGGAATTACTCACTTCATAAGATCTAGTGGCTGTTGGAACAATTCTGCTGTACAGTCCTGTGTGCATGACTGGGAGAGATATTGCCTACTGCTGACAGCCTGCAAAACAATTCATTTTCTGAGGCTGGCACTTCAGTTACTGTAGATGTTCAAAGGGAAGAAAAAGATAAATTACTTAAAACTAGACAAAATTGAGGTTTATCTGGCAAGGGATTACAAAACTGTGGCTATTTTTAAAGGAGGAAAATAGGTTTATTAATAGAATCATAAAATCATTTGGGCTGAAAAAGATGTGCAGAGACACAAAATGACCACCTACAGCTAAATTTCACAGAACTTACATGCTTTTCCTATGACAAATGTAAAGAAGGCTGGTATGGAAAACAATGGGAGCCAATTTTCCATTTGAAGAACATGGAACAGAGTCAAGACATAATAATAACTCACCATTTAAGCTAGAGGGATGAGACACGTGTATCCCTGCAGCACTTCAACAACTTCCCAAAAATATGTTCATGGAGATTTACCAAATAAAGCTATCAATCATGCACTTAGGCTAAAGAAATCATGCAATTTTGCAGGAACTTTGGGCAATAGCTTGAAATTGTGATAAATCATTTATTCCCTAGAATTACTTTTTAGGTCCACCAGGGAAAAGCAAATTTAACTCTTCTTAACATGCATTTCCCCCAATTTCTCCAAGCAGACAGTAAGAGGCAATATTGCCATTTGTCCTAAATCTTTCCTTGGGGGAAGCTTTCCTTGGGGAAGAGACATTTTAGGCTATGGCAGAGGTACTGAAAGGAAACACAGAGTAGCAGCCCCAGCCCCACTGGTTTCTGGCAATACAGAATTCTCTCTGCAGTGTTTAGCTGGTGGCTCTCCAGAGCCCTTCTCAGCCAAGTGGAACTGCACCTGCTTTCCATTGCAAATAACCACAAGAGCACACCTCCCTCTTGCCAAACTCTCAAACCTGTGTTTTTGTTCTCTAGCTTAGTGTAACACCAAATGGTCTGTGTAACAGGAGCAATTCCTGTTGGTAATTAGTTCTGCTCAAGCTGGTTTTCAGAAAGCTCTCTTTTCCTCGGGGAAATCCTGCCACCCATGAGCAGAACCTTAAATGTCCCTCTACAGACTGCCTTGAGGTGTTACAGCTCTGCCTGCCAGCAATCATTTCACTATTTTGAAGTGGCCTGGTCGAGATGGAATGCACATATATTAAGAAAGACTTTCAATTTATTATATTGGCAATCAGTGCCAAGGATATCTGTGCACTGAAAAACCCTGTGGTTTGTGTATTGTTGTTAATCCTTTATTACTTTGGATGGCAGATCCATAAAAATGGTGGCCTTCTGCCTATCTTATACAGCAAACCTAGTGTTTCCTAAAGTGCTGCTCAAGTGATTAATATTTAATTAAACTTAGCCTATGAATAAATAAATAAACGAAGCCCTCAGTGTCACTGCAGCTAGATGAGTGACTGGTCTAATCTAGTGGTGCAAGACTGTTTTTTGAAAGCAAGGATACTGTGCTTAATCTGACAGGGAAGCACTTGGTTGTCACTGTACTGCTTCTCAATTAAGCAACTCCACTGGAAATTGGTAAATTCATGGAACATTTCTACAAAGAGTGAGAACTATGAAACTGCAGATTAAAAAAAATAGATGTAGTATTCAGCTTTTAAGAAATACTGAAGCCTGAGAAAGATGTGAGCAAGCTCATAGACTTCTCACATGGTCTCTGCACACTCAGTCTGGAGACTGTTCCTTTTTACCTTGGCTCCTCTTCAGATTTTGGGAGCTGTTTATTTACTTCAGATAATATTCCAGTACTGAATACCAGGACTGTCTTCTTCTCCATCTCATTCTCATCATCTCCACTTGCATAAAACATCAGAGTCAATATACTTGTTGAGCAGATGCTTTAATTTTATCTCTTCAGTATATGAACAATTTAATTCTCATTATTTTTTCCTCTTCTAACTTACTGTATTTGCAATTTGATACTCTTGCATGTCATGTTTTGCACATGGTCTACATGAATTCAAATCCACTTTGACAAACAGCAGTGTTTTATTTTAAAGGATTTGTGAGCTTAAATTCACCATCTCAAATGTACCTTATGGAGCTTTTTATTTTACTTGGATAGGAAGTTATGTGTTTTCTACCAAAAAAATGCTGTAATGAAATGTACTGCAGAGTTGATCATTATATTCGCCACAAAAAGCCAATTACCAGGTTAGTTTTTCTCCTTTATAAATCCTTGTTCTTTGGTGCTGAACAAACTCCTATCTTGATTTGCTTAGATTTATACTAATGGAGTAACAGGTGTCACCAGCTGAAAGTGCACTCCTTCCTAAACTCAATCTAGTTTCATTAATAATGTAAGTTCATCTGAAGAAGCTGTTCCCAAGTAGCCTACATGCTGCCAGCTCACTGAATGCATGCCTGGACTGCATAAAGGCAGTAAATGTCAAATAACATGGAAAAAATATCTCTTCTTTTCTTGAAGCCCTGGAATTTATCCCTCTTACAAAAAAATGAACACATAAACTTTACTAGAAATTGTTGAGCAAAGATTATACCTTTGTGTTCCAATGGAGATGTGGTACTTCACATTAAATCTTAGCAATTCAATGTTTTTCTAATAAAAATTACAGAAGTGAAGTCAGAAGAAATAACTGGTGTACCACAGAACCATTAAGGTTGAAAGAGACATCCAAGATCATAGAGTCCAACCTTTGACCAAACACCACCATGGCAACTAAACCTCAGCACTAAGGGCCACATCCAGTCATTTCCTGAACATCTCCAGGGATGGTGACTCCACCACCTGCCTGGGCAACCTGTTCCAATGCTTAAACAGACTTAAGGTAATAAATTCCTCCTGATGTCCAGTCTGAATCTCCCCTTGCACCACTTGAAACTACATTCTCTAATCCTGTCCCTTGTTGCCTGGGAGAAGAGGCCGATTCCCACCTGGCTACAACCTCCTTCCAGGGAGCTGTAGAGGGTGTTAAGTACAGAGCCTCCTCTTCTCCAGGCTAAACAACCTCAGCTCTCACAGCTGCTTCCTCATATGACTCACTCTCTATACACTTCACCAGCTCCATTGGCCTTCTCTGGACATGCTTCAGCACCTCAGTATCTTACTTGTAGTGAGGGACCCAACGGTGGACACAGCACTTGAGGTGTGGCCTCACCAGTGCCAAGTACTGAAACACAATCACTTCCCTGGTCCTGCTGGGCACACTATGTCTTGTACAGGCCAGGATACCATTGACCTTTCTGGCCACCTGGGCACAGCTGTCCCCTGTTCACCCAGCTGCCAAGCAGAACCTCCAGGTCCTTTTCTGCCAAGCAGATTTCCAGCTACTCTGCCCCAAGCCTGTAATGCTGCAGGGGGTTGTTGTGGTCCATGAGCAGGACTTAGCACCTGGTCTTATTGAATCTCATACAACTGGCCTTGGTCCACTGATCCAGCCTGTCCAGATCCTTATGTGGAGCCTTCCTGCCCCTCAACAGATTGACACTCCCCCCAATTTAGTATCGTCCATGAGCTTACTGAGGGTGCACTCAAATCCCTCATCCAGATCATCACTGGAGATGTCCCCAATACTGAGTCCAATACTTGGGACTGTCCCCAGTAGTGAGCCCTGGGGAACATCACTAGTGATTGGATGACAGTTGGATGTAACTCCTTTTACCACCACTCTCTAGGCCTGGATGTCCAGCAAGTTCTTAACCCAGTGAAGAGTGCAGCTGTCCAACCTTTCCAGCAGTTATGCCATGGGGAACAGCATCCAAGGCCTTGCTGAAGTCCAGGTGGAGTACATCAATACTGCAGCCTTTCCCTTATCTACTAGGTGGTTCACCTGGTCATAAAAGGAGAACAGATTGGCCAAGAAGGACCTGCCTTTCCTAAACACATGATGACTGGGCTTGATCCCCTGGCTGTCTTGTACATTCTGCATGATGGCACTCAGGATGATCTGTTCCATCACCTTCCCTGGCACCAAGGTCAGGCTGACAGGCCTGTAGTTCCCTGAGTCCTCCTTCAAAGCCTTCTTGTGGATGGACCTGACACTGGCCAACCTCCAATCATTGGGGACCTCCCCCGTGAACCAGAACTGACAACAGATGAAGGAGGGCTCTTCTGCCTCAGGTCCATCAGGTACAAACACAAGAGGAATTTTCTGTTACTTCTGTTACAGACTCTTCACTACTGCAATAACCCCAAGGGACTGAGTCACAACCTTTACAACATTAAATATGACAGAACTAATATAAATCATCATGAGCTATTAAATACTCATTTAATGGGTATATATAGAGAGGTTTATATGACCATGTATTACCACTGCTCTGTGGAGGTGCCTTGTTATTTACACTACAGTTCCAGTACTATCATAAAGCCTTTTCTATCCTCTGTTTAAATCCATACTGCCTGGATACAATTTGCACGCAAGTTTTAAACACTCTCTCATTGTGGACATCATTACAGACAAGCCACCCAGCAGATAATTTTGCTATCTGCTAAGGATAACTCACCTAACCATATTTCTAATAAAATTTATTAAGTATTTTTCAGTTAAACTATTGCCTGATTTGTGATAATCTTCTGAGTCAAATAACATTCAAAGGAATGAGAAAACCACTATGTACTACACAAGTTCAATCCTGCATTTTATAAGAGGTTTCTATGGTGCTAAACTGGTAATTTTTGTTTTATTTTTAAGGTTGCTGAAATCTTGCTCTATACAGAACACACTTTTTATTTCAAATATATCATAGAATAACCATTACAACAGCTGTAAAGTCTCACTTAGGGAATTGTTCCAAAGCTGTTGAGGGATGAAAAGTTAAATCTTAAAATACTCTCAAGCTGGGGAGGTCGTTCTGCTTCTGAAGTCTGGTAGTTTAACTCAAGGTTTTATCTTGACAATAACGTCCTTCTCCAGTCTTATGCTGTCTTTTTCCTTTTTATTTAGAAAATTAGGACAGCAATTTTATATGCCAGATTTTGTGATAGAAGGTACATATGCCATTTCTAAAGTTTCCTCTCATTTATATGAGAAAGAAGATCAAGTCCTTAAAAATAATTAAAACCTGTATATTTTAACCAGCAGTTTTTATAAAACAGTCTTAGAAGAATTTGAAAGCAGGGTGCAGGAGTACAACAAAGGAAGAGAGAGAAGAAACTATCCACCTGCCTAGTCCACTCAGCAATGACGCAGAACTTCATACTCAGAACTTGGTACAGTCTTAGAAATTTTAAATTAGCAGCTGGCACTGTCCAGTTTTAAAAGAGAAAAAGAGTGGGGGAGAACATGGAAAACTTTCTCCTTTGTGTTTTTCTTTTTCTTTGTTCAAAGCGGATTTTATACTGCACCTGAGCTACAGCTGAGTGACCTGAGCACCCAGAAGAGCATGTATTAAAGCAGGCAGAGGAAAGATGAGAGGAGCGGTGGAAGAGTACTCAGCAGCAGGAGAGGCACACTGGACAGATGCCAGGCAAATTACAGCAGGGAGAGAGAGGAGAAACCCCCAACTCATTCCCAAAATACCAAGGTGATGTCTGGTTCTGAGAAAACCAGTTCATGGGGAGAAGCATGGACACAAGGTAGTCTTAATGGGGAATGTCAGAATGCCCTAATTCCAAATGCTAAAGTCTGTGATGTTATAAACTCCCAAAGCAAAGGCAACATTGTAGGAATTTTGCTGGAGTAACACTGTTTTAAAATGGAATCTGTATAATGTTTATGGGGATTGTTATTTTCCAATTTGTTCTTGAACTGCATTATACATAAAAGCTTTGGAAAGCAAAAAAGGCTTCAGTCAAATTGCAAGTTCCTGTAATCTAAGTGTTAATTGAGCCTATACATATCATTTTGAGGCCTCTTCATTCAATGATGCCTGATCATTCATTTTAAATATTTAGCTCACATGAGTACTGGAAATTAAGTATTTTGGATTTTTGCTTTACATTGTTATTAATTTTGAAAGATATTTGTTAAAAGCTGGGGTTATCAGTTTATCACTAAGTCTTGAGAAAAATGCCATTAAATGAAAGCAGCAGTTGGTTTTCACTGCATTTTTCATGGATGTAGAAGCATAAACATCTGCTTTTGTGTCTTTTTTTCCCCAAGTTTCTCCAAGCTTGAAAAATAGTTATGCACCATAAATATCACTCTATGAGTCATTTACTTAAGTGAACAGCTGCCTGCTAATTAGCCAAATGCTCTCCATTTTAAATCATACAGTTAAATGAACACACAGCAACAGGCACAAGAATGAAGTGCAGGAACTTCACTAAAATGATGAAATGGCAGAAATTTGTTATTTCCGTGTCAGCAAACAGAGGTCATTTCCTTCTTCCATATCTATGGACCAAGAGAAGTAATGAACATTTGCAGTAGATTGTGGCTCTGAATATAGAAAACCAGGCAAACATTACAGAGCCTTGGTTAAATATAAGAAATGATACAGCTCTTAGACCACCACTGTTTTCTGCCAATTTAGTAATGCTAGCTTTGCTTTTTCTCAGGGAACTGCTGAACAGTGCTAATATCTGAAGAGCCAGATTGATAGGCAATAGTAATGATGGCTGTTCATGTTCATGGAAAACTCTTCTGTTCTACAGTGATATAGAAAGATAACCAAATCCAGAAAAATGATGGAGCAGGCATGCCATCCTGGAACAAGCCAAACCAAAGCAAACCAAAGCAAACCAAACTGAAGCACCTTTTTGTCTTGACCATTCACGCCCATTGTCAAATCTTGATTTTTTTTCCCTATTAGTATAATTGTTGGTAATAAAAAATAACTGTATGAGCCAGGACTTCCCTCTGAGACTCATATCCTGCCTTCTTAAACAGAAATTTTTAAAATCTTAAATACAGTAAAACCCCAACACAAATCAACAGTTCTTAAACTCAAGTGGCTGAAAGAACCCCATGTGCATATTGAGAACAAAGCATCTGATCCATAACTAATAGTACACAGGTAAACCTTTAAGGCCACTAAACTTTGAACAGAATTTAAAGAGTTTTTCATCATCTATTTGAATATTTCAGCAATCAAGAAAAGCCACTTGACACAAGAGCTAAGAAAGTCAAAGCCATAGGATCCAGGAAACCAATATTTGAAATCCTTACTGAAGTTTTTCATTAAATTCTCAGTTCAGATTAAATCTGCTGCAAAAAACCAAACTCCAACAACCAACAAAACAAAGAAACCAACCAAGGAAAAATACTGAGGTAATTATTTCTTCCCAGGAAACTGTTTTTCACAAAAAACTGACATACCTTAGAGAGAGGGCTACTGTGTTGTAGGATACGTTCTGACCTGATTTTCACTAGGAAGAACAATGCACACATTGCTGCTTGTTCTCTGTTCATTAAAACCAAGAGGAACGCTTAATCAATTAGCCAGGTCTGCAATATCACTACAACAGTGACCTCCAGTGAAAGATAACCATAAAAGGAATCACTCACTGACAGGATAGACACTGTAAGGGGCTTTAAAAATTAAATTGCTTCACAATATTTGTCATATTTCTATTTTATTTCAAAAATATTCAATGAAGATAGAAGCTGTGAGTACTTAATGAACAGTTTCAGAAGTCCAGTATTCTACACTTTGCTTAAGATATCAAAATAATTTCTGAAATGGTGTGCATTTAAAATAGAAGTGTGTGAGATATGATTATTTGCATTAGACAAAGAATTTACTCAATAACCCTCCAAATCCTTTAAAATCCCACATTCATAATGATAATGAAAAAAGCCCCAGGAGCAAGAGGTACTCTGTGTATCAGAACCTGACCTCTTATTCCAAATGATCTTATGTCACTGGGTTTTTTTTTTCATTTTCTCATCAGTGCATCACAGTTGGGAGCTTAAAGTGATGAACAATTAAGTATACCTAACTTCTTAATGTTTTAACAATTTTACAGTGATCCTTCCACTCATCCAGTCCCATAGTCCTGTGAAATCTGTCCAGTAAACCTGGCAAAATGAAAAGAAAAAAATCACTCCCCACATACACAGGCTGGAAATCCATGTCCACAGATCCTACTGATTTCTATTTCAAATGTAGTCTATGACCTTTTGAATTTTAGGTTCATAGTTGATGTTCTATACTTTTGTAAGATGTAAATGACTTGTTGAGGCTTGAAGCCTATGAAAAGGAATGACAAGTGAACAAACAATCTGTGCTGCTGCTTTAAGGAAGGTGCTTTGCAACATGCTCCTTTCATTCTGCTTTCCTCTGCATTTGCAAAAGAGTGAATATACCCCAGTAGCTAAAAAGATTTTATCTCAAAACAATGAATAGTCAGAAATTGAAAAGCTTTGCACAAATCCTCAACTATTTTACAAAGGAGGCAGAGGGCGAAATTTATTATTAAAGGATGCAGATGCCATCTGTTCATTGGGAAAATAAACTGCATCATTCACCTAGTATGTCCCTCATTCTTGCCAATACTCATGATTCAAACAGAAGTCACATACTTTTGCAAAAATTGTTCACACTGCACATGGAGAATGAACACTTACTTTTTAATCACAGGCATTGCCTCTTCTCACCAAGAGCCCTCAAGAAGGCCCTCTGCAGCAAAAAGTGATCTAATTCTCATAAACTGTATCTTTCTGAATGAAACTCTCATCTGATCAGCAATCCCCTTCTTGCCCTAATGACAACACGTCCTGCCAAATAGGCAAATTCTTTTAGGGATGTAAGAGTCACAGGTACAGGTGGGGCAGGATTTGAGTACTTTAACTATTTGAGGTCTGTCTTCTTGTTATGGCGTTAGACCCAACTGTGAAGAGAACAGTAACAGAAAACAGCATAAGGAAACAAAATTTTCAGAACAGGGAAAAGTGCTGTACATTTTGGATATCTACAGAGGGGATTATAAATATTCATGTTTATGAAACCCACCTCAACTGTGGGTCAGGAGTCTGGGCACAGCTAAATGCATTTTTAGCTTAATCTTCATTGTCTGCGCACAGAAGAAACATATCAATGTCTAAAGAGACATGCTAAAGCTAAAACACTGCAGGACATTTAAAAAAAGAATGCAAGCATCCAAAACTTAAACAGTAAACAACAGAAAATTGCAAACTGTCATCAGAAGTTCTCAACATACACAGTCAATTAGTTTAAATCAATTGTTTCTGTTACAAAAGAATAAATAACAAGATAAGAAGTAGAAAATTGACTTTAGATGGATTCATTATTTCTACAAAGTAATAGTAAGTCTCTTTCATCCTAAATATCCTAAAAATGCAGAACTTGGTCTGAAATGCTTCTCTGCACAGGGTTTAGGGACAGTTAGGTTTTCCCTCCTTGTTTAGAACACTCAAACTGACTCAAAGTCACTTTGAACTTCTGTGCATTACTTTTGTTTCAGGAAGACATACAGCCCGAAGCAAATGGAAAAATCAGTCAAGATGTTTGAAAACACAGCTTCTGCAGCAGTGAAGCGAAATTAATTTGTATTCCCAGATTAGGGGGCAGGAAAATCAAGCGCAACTTGCCTTTCTCATTCTCTCTTTTTCTCACTCTCCAGCATTAAACTTATTGTGTTACTTGTCTGGAATAAGACAGCCGAGCTTTTTGCTGACAGCCTCAAACTGAAATTAAAAGCCTGCAAGAGGATTAAAGTGTTTGTAGCAGGACCAGCACATGCACTGAGTGCTCAGAGACAGATCAGTGCCAAAGATTTTCCATCTGCCTGTACAAAACCAAACACAAAGTTCATGCCAGCACCTCGGTCTTCGGCTTTGTGTCTCTTTAGTGTGGTGTTTTACTATGCTAGATGTTGGAAAAGGATGTAATTAATTTAAAAGGCTTTTGTTTATTGTCTCACCAGTGCAGGTGAATTAAACTGGGATGGCAGAGAACAGTTACCATCCTCAGCTGTTTGCTCTACTTCTCTTCAACGAGTTTTACCATTAACGCTGCATGGATGGGCAAACCACACATGAAGCATATCCTGAAACCATCACAGTAAACAGCCTCTGGCTGCTTTCAAGCAAACAAAAATTGATTCTGGGCTGTAAAACAAGCAGCAGGAGATGCTTAACAAAAAGCTCAGTAGTTTATACAGTGTGACTGCACAGGAGACTTGCTTAATCAAACATCTCAAAAAACTGTCCCAGCCCAACCACAAAATGGATCTTAGAAGCTGACACTGGGAAATCATGCAAGTGCTAACCAATCCTTTTTCAGCAACGTTGTTGCATATTTACTTTTGCAGGTAATGCAGGTATTTCTGTTAATTTTCTGCTTTGCAAATGCAGGGAAAAAAAAAAGATTACAGGTCCATAAGGGCCTACTGAGAGGGTGCAGCTCCTCCAGGGAGTGCTTATTCCTTTCTAAGACAGTTAGCTGAGACATGGAATTGCTTTCCAAACTATGACCATTCCTTGATCACAAAGCGAGACTAGTGATGTTCTCAGATAAGGCACCTAACTTTTTTAAACATTCAGTTGGCTGCATCCTACACTGAACATTTCTGTTCTGATTCAGGTTCCTCCTTACCATGTATCTCATCTTAGACAGAAAAAAAAATAAGATAAAGGCATTTCAGCCTCTTTATCCTAGATTGCTACCTGTCTACTGAATATGACATGAGATAGATTTTTCTAAAGCTCAGCCTAGATTTTTCCTCCTTTAAAGCTATCATATACTCTTAATTACACTCCCACTTTCTTCTATGCTAAACAGATCTACTGTTACTATTTATAGGGCTTAGAAGAGATCTTTCCAAGTCTATGAACAGCAAAAAGAGCTTGCTCTTGCATTCGATAAATGTGTAGATACCATACCAGAATAAAAGGAAGTAACGTGCTTCTGAAGACACACTTGGCTTTGCATTGTGGATTAACCACGACTCATTTAAATCTCACATATTCTCTGCAGGATTGGCAGGATACCATACACAATGGAGGCTAAGGTAAAACTAAAATGTCACAGTCTATTCAGCCTGGAAATTCTTACTGCTGTGCAAGAGTAACTTATTTCCTATGAAAATTCAAATTTGTAAATTATTATTAATAACAGCACAAAATGTGAGCTGAAAATGATGCCAAAATGCATTTTCCCAGGAAAATTTGTACTCAAATTCCAGCTTTAGTATTCAAAAAAAAAAAAAAAAAATCACTAGCAAAATTATTAGCTCCAAACCAAAATATTGATGTAGTAAAATGATTTATGTTTGGTGAGGACCCTCACACTTCCTTTGGATAGATTTTTTGCTAAAATTATTTTTCTTACCACGTAACCTTTTTTTGAAGAGAGGAATGAGAGGAAGCTGGCATTCAGCCCAAATTTAATAATTTTCAAAATCTAGGCAGACCAGGTTATTTTCTTCTCAGCTTCAAATCCTTCACTAGGGGCCAGTATCCTAAAGTCTTATAACATCTGAGAAACTAAAAGTCCTTCCAAGAAAGTTCAGTTTGGAATAAATCTCCAGAAGGGAAAGAACTTTTTTTGCCACTTCTCTCCATAATGTTATTTTCTTTTAACACTAAAACTCCATGGAGTCATTTCCATTTTGAAAAGATATGAAGCAAAGTTTATGTATCACAGAGTCAAAAAACAATTTTCTCATGAACTTTACTATGGTAAGGAATATAAATTAGAACTAAAGGTCAATGAAGAAGACCAAGTAAGATTTGATATTTTATGAAAAAAATCCCAAAGTTTCTCGTGGTTTGTGGAAATGATAGATGCATAAAGAAAAACCACACGAAATCTCTGAAAGAAAAATGATACTGATTTCTAAAGGAAAAAGAAAACTTTGTCAAGTAAATTAATGATGGGAGCAAGTTACACTCATGCATTCCCTATTACCACTTGGTTTTGAATAAAGCACACTGTTAATTTATGCAAAATCCTGTAATGTTTTATAATGTGAAGAATCAGCCTCTAGGCTGATTAATACTCTGATTTTCTAAATGGTATGGTCTTTGCAATAAAGGCATTTGTAGTCTCTATGTTTTTACAGTAGCTTGCACAACAGAGGCCTCACTGATTAAGGCATCTGGGTATTTTAGATAAGCTGATATATTGTTATCAGTACAAGGCTGAGATGTTTTAAAAAACACATACTGAGAATGGTTTTTTTCTCTTTCTTTTTTTTTTTTTTTGCAGATAGTGCATCTGATTTTTGTTGTGAAAGGAAGGAGAAATCAAAAAATGTTTTCAGACAGTTAACATCATATTTTGCAATATTAACTCAAATGTCACCTCAGACATTCATAATATTGGCAGTTATTTAATTAAAATTCATGAGCGTTCTTTAAAGTTGCATGAATTTTTTCATACATTTTGAGATACGAAAGTGAAAAATCTATACTAAGTATACAGATAAACATCATATGATTAAATATGGAAAAAGAGGGGGAAAATAAGAGGCAGATTAAAAAAATGAAATAAGAAAGAGATTTAACTGCACCATAAATGTACATTATTGTTGTACTCAGCCCTAAAATAAGGAAGAGAATATTCTACAAGAAAACACAGCATATACTGTAACAAATTAGGCTTCAAGTTACACGAAGGAAAAAATAAACCTCAAACATACGTCATTTGTAAGGGTTTCTTCTCCCTTAATTACAGATATTTAATGTGACATTAAATGATTAAGAGGACCAGACTGTCAGTTTTCATTAGCAGACACTTAAACAAGATGACAACAAGTGGCTTTGAAGAAATTGTTGGAAGAAGGGCCTCTTTACAAGAAATCCCTTGCTGTTGCAACATGGAAATTCTCCAAATTCCTCTCCAGGACAGTGCTGAAGATTAACACTTCAGTGAAACAAGAAAAATACCAGGAAAAGGGCAAAGAGGGACAAATGAGCACAAAGCAGGTACTGACTGTCAATCCACAATGACTTGAGAGGGAAATCCATGGATCCATATTCCTTATGTATCTTTTCTTCAGGGAATGGACATGATCAGGTACTTCCAGAAGTATCTATTTTCACATCTTGATTTTGATACCTAATCTGTGACAGAGCTTGGTATCTAAGGAAACTGGAAATGAATATTATGAAAAACTATGATCTACATTTTTTCCACTATTTCAGTGTTCTGTAATAATGAGACAATAACAGCCAAGGGATTGTATCAGAATCAAAGAATCAAGAACTGGTGAAACACCTCAAAAATGTGAAGTGCAATTTAAAAGCTGGCTGGGCTGGGCCCACACAGCCTCACTGAAGTGGCTTTATAACACTGGCTGACACTGGTTTAACAGCACCTGTCTTCAGACAGGGCTTCCAGAGATGGAAAACAACCTCAATATGTCAACCCTCTTTCCACTGAATCCCAAAGTCTGCACACTCTGATGCTGAACATAGCATTTCTTGGTCTTGTAATTTGCTCTTGAAGCCTGTCAATGACAGGTTCTTTGGTGTTTCTCTGATTCACCTACTGAAACAGAACAACCACCCCCAAAACCAAATCAAACTTATTTGTTTGCATTAAGACTTTGTAACTATGTATCAGTCCTACAATTTATTGTGCATTCACTCCTATGGATTTTTCTCACAGTTCTCAAAGTAGCGATTCAAGAAAAGGTTTTGCCTTAAATGCCTTTTAATCTTATTAATTAATTCCTCCAAAGCTAATCTTTAACTTCATTTTTCTCAGTTGAGGTTTTATACAAAGAAAAGTATTCTTCTTCACACATTAAATGGCATACCAAGTAGTTGCTCTAGTTAAAACGTAACATTTTTTTTAAGAAGTTGCAGCATTTTTGTTCACCTGCAGTGCTTCCTCTGGCTGTCTCAGTTTTTGGAATTAAAATTATCATGCTGTCAGCTTTGATCACTGCGGATGTTTTTCAGGGTTTGCTCTTCCCTGGAATACAAACTTAGATGAATTGCATTTAGTCATAATAACGCCTTGGCAATTTCTCTACCAGTCGAAATAGACAATTTAGGCAGCATGTAATATTTAAATCCTTTATGCTCCCTTCACTTTTTCCAAAGGATGTCTAAAGCCTCTCCCTTGTATATTAGAGCAGTCATTTCAGTGTTTCCTAACGAGAAGGCTCTGTGGTAGCAATCTCTGAATGATGGAGGCATGCAGCTTTAAGGAAAAATAAAAGGAATTATTTGCTGTAAGCTTTTGCTTGAATGACTAGGATGTTCAGACATTCAAAGGGAAAGGAAACAGCACAGTCCTAGCATTGTTATCCAAATAGCCTAGATTAACTTCCGTAAAATTAATTAGCTATATGTCACAGTTATGTAACATGAATTACATGTTCCCATTACAGACTCCCCCAGTCTTAGAAACAAGAGGTAAAAAGGTAAATCTCCCCCAACCCAAAACCAGAAGCCATTTCTTGATACTCATCTTGCAGTTTCTTAGCCGTCATCCCCTTCACAGTCCAACCAACACATCTTACACTTGCTATTTGCCTCATTTAAGTTCTGCAATACATTCTTGCCTATGCTGATCCTTCCACGGACAGCATCAGTCCTCACCAATACAAGTGAGATCAACGTTGAAACAGTAGTGCCTCAAAAGAAACTTTAACAGACTGGGAGATTTACCTATCAGGGTTTTTCACCCAGGAAATCTCTTGAAGTACAAGGAAAAAACCTCATCTAACGTTCTGATATTTGATGCCATTTTGGCAATAAAGTGCTCAAAACTAAACACAAGGAATACTGGTTTCGTTATTGCCCATGCCCTGACGGAGCTCTGTGAAGTATGGATTCTGTATCCCTTCTGTTGCTTTAGATCTGGCTGGGATGTGTTTGTAATGCTGTGTGCAAGCAGCACCAAGCATGGACTGTCAAAGCAGGCAGGGAGAGTGGCAGGAGAAAGCTGAAAAACAGCACAGTTCTAAATTGTGTAGTAGCTCCATCTACCCGAGTGGAGTTTCCTTGTAAAGACTCCCTGCTTAGAAAATGTTCTGTGCAGCTTTTGAAAACAATGCTCAGTGCCTGTGATGAATACTTGTAAGCCAGGAACTTGACAGAGTCTATGGAAAGAGCTACTGCAGCTTAATGTTATTGTGCACATCATTATCACCCACGCAAACCTTTTGATGGATGGATGAATAATTCCCATGTGTGGGAAAGTAACACCAAGTGATGGATTTCACCAGCATAAATATCACCAGTAATTACTTGAAACTGGTAAGGGAAGAAGGAAAAAAGGGAAAAGAAAAAGTAAAAAGAAAAAAAGACAGTACAGTGAACACTTACTTCTATTTGAAAATACATTGATTTTTAGATATGTGGTTCTAATTGAGAGTTTTATATATAATGACATTAGAGAGCTTTCAGAATGGGATGAAGTTTGTTTTACCTTTACTATGAGAGCAAAAGGGATGCATAAATGATGAAACAACTTTCAAAGAAGGACAGTGAAGAATATTTTCAGTATAGCTGTCCATTTGTTTTGCTAATACAGATTATAAATACTCCTGTGTAGTATGATCTTCACACAGACAGTCCCTCACAAATTTTACAATTAAGTTCTTCAAACTCAGTATTTGGCTAGCAAACATTTAGAATTATTATGTATAAAATCAGTTTTGCTCATAACCAATACAGTAAATGACAACTATAATACAGCACAGCCCAGTACCTGACAACCACATGCAGAAAGCAGAGAGAGGTCTTATTACAGAAGAAGAGCCATTGATATTCCTGCTAAACAACCAATTTATGCCTATTTTTCTTCAAAAATAGAGTATTTTCAAGAGGACTAAGACATAAACTGCTGCTCCTCTAACTCAAGTCATTCCAATTCTTCTTGGTATGTACCACACTTTGTAAGAAATATCAAATTAACCCATACAGTGTTTCTTAAGCTTTGCCAATACATTCCAGGTTTCTCAGCATCTTGTAGTACAAAATATGCTGGTAAATAGCTTATTTTTCTACCAAGAATTGCTCTACTTGCAGATACCAGAAAATGACAAAATGACCAGACAGAAAATGGAAACAAACACCCCAAATTGCTGATGGGGCATCTCTGTGTCACCAAAGCAGAAATGTGATTTGTAAAGACAGAAAGTGGAAGATTTGGTAAATCTTGAACAATACTGGGGGAAGTCTCCTACAGGGGATATTAAGCAGGCTATTCAATGAAGGGCTAAATGATAAAACCATCACAGTAGACCAAATTGGCTTGAGGAAGATGTTAAAAGCTTTTATGTGGAAGATGGATTTCTAAGGCATCTAAATGGCTTTTAGAGACATGAAGTTCTGTATCTGTATATAGACATGTAAGTGATAGAAAGAAGGAAGCAAAACCATATTTAGCTACTTGATGTAAAATTAAAGAAACATGTGCCTGAAGTTCAGCAGTTTCATATTTTTTAAAGGTCTCATTTTGGTATGAAATCAAGAGTATTGGACCAACAAAAATTTTAGGAACTTCAGGGAGCTTAACTCACAGATGCTATATGGCAAATACTCTTACATAATTGTTGGCAGTTCACGTATGACTAAATAAGAGCATCATGTCACTGCTTAGGCCGTTCAATTATTCTATTCTATTCTATTCTAATCTATTTTATTCTATTCTATTCTATTCTAAAGATTAAATGTTCTCCATTGACCTCATGCTCCCTCCCATGTCATTTGTGTCCTTTTCAAAAAAATGGACCCACAACAATAAAACACAAGAACATTTCTGGGATAGCGCCACGGCTATTTTCAAGTCAGTTGTGATGTATATGGATGACAGTACATAACTATATATATGATTCCTTGGCCTTCTACTGAGTACACATATTAGCCAAAAGATTAAATTACATTAGGTATTAAATTATCTCATGAGTCTTGGGAATCCTTTAAGATATGCACTGAAAGGTATGAACTCCCTTTAGAAAAACATAGAGCCATATAGGATGATCTGTACATGCAGCTCCTCATTGCATAGATGGCTGTTAGACCCTGTCTTCTAGGAAAAGGTGCTTGGAGGTACCATTTCCACAGGCATTAGGTACTGAATTTATCTGGTTTTTTAGCTGAAGGCTGTAAGAATTTTTTTTTGGCTCCCTCAGTTTACATGGCACTTCCAAATTTTTTACAGCAATTTTGTGAATACCGAAACTCCAGCCCTGCTTTGCTTCTTTTTCCATAGACACATCTCTTGCATTTATTTGCTGTCCTTAAAACTGTGAAGGCCCTTGAGCTCAAGACAGATGGAAAGGCCTATTTAGTTACCAAATGTTCTTCTGAGAAGACAAATTCAGATAGTGAAGGAGAATTACATACGGCTAGACTTAGACTGTAACAGGTTACTGACTCCATTGAAAACATTATTTCAAATCATACCATATGGATGCTCGTATTTTCAAAACAAATCCATTATTAGTATCTTTTGGGGCAAGAAGAGAGAAAGCAATCTTTAATTGTATTATATATGACAATTATTACAGCTTGAATAATCTAAAAGTGGAGATATTCAAGAATGAGAAATGAAAGTCTCAGTTTTACATTTTGGATTAGCAGAACTGTGTTTTCTGCTCTAATTGTGTTTGAGACTTCATTTATAATCCAAAATGCAGTCAGGGACAGAAAATATATATCAACACACATGCATGCTCTCTATTTCTTTGTGCTGTATACTTACACAGAATGTGGCAAACAGTAGAAGTATTACCTACAGAATGCGGCAAACAACAAGAACATGGCTTAAGATTCTGATAGCAAATAAGTCATTTGTTTTGAGAGTTGTATTCTGATGATTGCTGTATTCTGTTAATTTCCTTTCTGACCATCAGATGTCTGTCTTTCCTTCTTATTAAAGGTTCACTGCATTTGCATCCTCTCCTTTCCTCTCAGGTGCAGAAAGGAGCATTTTGTTTTCCACTTACCTCTCTGTTTTTAGTCAGCTCCCCCAAGATATATACACTACTTATGCATTTTTAATGATCTTATCCCCACTGCCTCAGAATAGAACATGTATGTGCAATATCTCATAGATGAGAGATTCTTTCTTGTGTGGATTGGTTTTAAAGTAAAAGGCAGGTGTGGGGCAAAGCTAATCTTTCCCTTCTCCCTGTGGATCTGGTCAAAGAAGCTGAAAAACCAGCTACCTCTATGAAACACTTCCACAGTAGAGTTTCAATTGCTATTTATGGACATCTGAGATTTCCTGTGCTATTCCTCAGACCCATCTACACAGTATTTCAAATGTCAGGCTCTGTCCTGCACAGTTTGATAAGTTTTATTATTTTAAGTCTGATTGAGCTGACAGAATTGTAATCACTGTATGTATAAGCTGACTCTTTGCCATTTTAAAGACAAAGTTACCTTTGTGTCATTAGAAAGAAAATGTGCTAGTACTAAACTAAAAAGAAGATAGCAGAAGTAGGTATCTGTATACAGGTCCTTCATTAAGGACCTGCCTTAAAAATCAATGCAAGTTAGGGCAAAAATCTTTGCTTTGGAGGCAAGACCTAAATCAGGTTCAGCATTACAGTGCATAATAAAGACAGAAACATCAAACTAGCAGGCTACCACAGATGGTTTCACCTTCATTTTCCACATTTTGCTCCCAAGCCAAGAGTTACAGGAAAAAAAATGAAACAAAATATAAAATTATGCATACTTTTGATAGTCGTACAGAATTGAAATCTCTGTACCCTCACTGACCTTCCTGGAATGGAAATGCCCTGAAGGACAGAGAGGAAGATAATTCTGGTATTATCTGCTAGTCTATTCCAGAGAAAGACTGACAGCCTTTCACCCTGGGCTGAGGGGCCAGGTTCCTACGTGACCCTTCCTATGTTCCTGCATTTATCCTCTGCAAAGCTTGTCTCTCAATTTATCGACCTTTTTAAAATGGAATAATGACAGTCATCCACCCATTTAAGGGTCTCTAAAGAAAATTAGTTACTGCTTTTATTATTCTACAATCTTGTTGAGATTTCTGATTCCCTTTCAGGCATTTTCTTTTTTTCTTTAGTTTTTGAAAAGCAAATCTGACAGTTAAATTTTAAACCATGTATTGATTGAATTGGAAAAGTGTTAAAAAATTAATGGAAAGAATGGAGTATTACTTCAAGAAGCAGGAAAATTAGAAAAGCAGGCTAAAGAAACAATATGAGTTGTGATTCCAGTGGGGTCATTAATGATTCAAATTAGTTTGGCAAAGGAATTTGAGACAGACAGTCAATGCTTTGATGTTTTTTAATCACAGTAAACAGTATTAGTATCTCAAGCTGTACGGTTGAAAGGAAGCTTGGAGAAATTAGACCACTGGGTCCATCAAAAACCCAGGGTAGAAGATAATTTTAAAATAATCTTTAAAGCATAACTTAAACTACATTAATGGGTAGAAGTAATTTATGCTTTGTACTTTACAAATGGAAAAGCTACACTGGCCTAAGTTGCTGATGATATCTCATCTAAAAATGACAATATAGTCTGCTCTTTTCCCTTGCTTCAGAGGCTGATAGGTTGATAAGTTGAGCGTCATTGGCAATTCAGCACAAGAAAATTTCTCTGCAAACAAGTCAAAATTAGTTTCCTTATCTCTTCACTCTTGAATAGAGATTTACAATTGGGTGGCCTTCCAATACATTTCAGTGGTTCTAATAATGAAATCCTCAGAACAAATTACTGTAGATTTCAAAAAATACTTCAGTAAAAGTACTTCAGGGAGCTAATCTACATGCACTCTCACTCATTCTTTCAAAGGTTAGGTTTTTTTTTTTTAAAGTAATTTGAACCTAAGCATTAGTCTTCTCTTGGTTCTTCACCCTCCCAAAAATCCTATTCCACTGACTACAGTGACACTCTCACCTTAGTTTGTCTTGAGCTTCCAGCTGAAAGCTAGATGAAATTTTCCCTGTGGGAGTGTAGAATAAGCCACTGGGCTTAGGGGCTTTCCCAGTACCCTTCTCTGATTTATTACTCTGTGGCCAGAAGGACAATCAAGTTCTAGTTTTCATTACAAAGAAAAAAAATATGCAGCTCCTCAGCTGAACTAAGCACCAAGACTGACCCATAGCGTGCAGTGCTCCACATACCCTGGCACATGCAGCAGCTTAGGCAGGGCTTTTCCAGTGCCGCCAATACTATCAACTCAGTTAACTCAGTGGCTCAGACCCAAATACAGGTCTTTCAAGCCTACATTCACTGAACACATGCAGACAAGATGCTTAGGTTTCTGCCCACTTGTGGCAAAAGAGAACCAAAACTGGAGATCTGTCAAAAGTGAGAGCTCTTCAGAGGGAAAAAATATAAATTATGGCTTCACTTCAGAACACATTATTTATTTGGGTCCCCTATAAAAATACACATAATCTTATAATTTACTTAATACTTTATTCTAAGAAGAAGGTAATAGAAGATACTTCCTGAATTAAGAACAACCTTTGGAAACAGCAAGTGTTTAAGTGGGCATCCTGTATAATGGTACACGATGGAAAAATTAAAATAAGTAGGGTGCAGTTACTCCACTAAAGCTTTTCTTTTCATTTTGGGGAAGAAAGTCTTGTTCCTCCTGTTAGTGCTCTCTGAGTGCCTTCATGGTAGGAAGGGAAGCATCATACTCTTTTGTTCTTTTTATTTCATTTCCCAGTGCATAGGAAAGAAGACTAATGAAAACAGAAAGGAAATACAAAGACTAGAGAAAAAACATAATGTTCAGACAACAATGGCAGACAAGAGAGGCCAAATGAATGAAGGAGTTAAGAAAATAAATGGACTGTTGCAAGGGGTTTACAGCAATGTATAAAGTGAAAGAAAGCTTCTGCATTCTCTATTTTGACTCTTTTGGTTGCATGCATACATTTCTTGGTGATGGTACAATCCCTGAATGCTGTTAATAGTGTTAAGCCCATATTTATGTGAAGGGGTTTTTTTTGCTGAATTCCCATACTAAGGTCTGCTCACTGATTATTTGATGGCCCTGCTTTTAATGTGTCTTCTACCCTGCACAATGATCCTAAGATTTACACCATATTTAAGTCATTAATTTCAGTGTCATAAAAGTATGGCAGGAATTATCCAGTAATTATTTTGCCTTTTTCATATACAAAATATTTATAGGTATATTAAGAAGCATTACTCTTTCAAAATACTAGTAAGTTTATTATCATCAGATGCCAAACTCCCAACTAAAACTGAAAGGCATTTTAGTTATCACTGAAAAGACAAGAAAAAGCTGCTGTAGGTTTTAACAAAAGGATGCACATATATGTACTCAGCTACACACTGCTTACAAGCACCACTAGAAATATCTTAAAAATTCCCTTATTATTAACATTTCATCTCCCTTTACTGAAAGAAATGGAAAGTGATGTGCCTTTTAGTCACAAATTGAAAAAGGTGACATAGAGGCCATTTAGGGTTTATTGACATAAGTAACTCATAGGTGTAAAACTGGAATAGTAATTTGTAAATACAGACTACATGTTAGCAATATGACTATTCCTTGTGAATAAACAATAGCAGTGCTTTCAAACCCTCCTTGTTTGAAAGTCTTGTTTATTGGCTAATCATCAATTTTGATTATTTAGGGATAGAATTTATTACAAGGTGTTTCAATCTTCTTGATCCTTATCTAAAGTCTGTTGAAATGAAGATGAGTCCTTTTGCTAAGTCCCGTTCATTTGGAAGGCTGCAAAAGCTCAATGACTGACTATTTCTTTATTCATAATTTCAGTGGAAAATAAATAGATATCAAGTGATGCTATCATACATTGTTTTGATGGAAGTTTTTGAACATTGAATTTATCAAAAGCTGCCTAGCCTGCAGTTGCTGAGGGTCGGATAAAAAGGTCTAAACATGTTTTCACTGGAGACAGTTAAAAAAAGAAGTGTTAGCACTCTATTCAGGGATCTGACATGCAAGATGAAGTTGCACTCAACTTTTTTTTTCTGACAATCTGAGCAGCAATTTCAGAATGCATCTCATGTCCTCTAATGTAACTCTCATGGCACAAAACTGCTTTCAAAGTGTTCTGAGCTCCCTAAGGGTGCGTATTTTTGACTGCCTTTCTTCAAGTTGTTTTCAGTTTTTCAAGCCGAATATCTGATATTCTACCTAGACTGAGAAATGAACTTAGGTCTGCTTGTTTCTTCTCAAGGTGATTTCTAATACTTCTGTTTAATAAAATTTACATACACTTTATTTTCCTTCCTCAACATTCAGATGTCAATTAAATAGAATCTAACCCTGTATTTAGGTTTTAAGATATCTCCTACACATTGATTCTTGCAACTTACCAGTTTGGTTTCAGCTTCTGGACAGAGCAGTATTTTATCCAATGTACTGTAGGTAATAACAGTAGATAACATATGTCTTATTCTGAAACAGTAATACTGAACTGAAGGCTCCATTTAGATTCTCTTCTCTACCAGCCTCTATGAGTTACTGGAGGTGCAGATCGCTGTCAAGTCTGTCTTGGTTATTTGTATTTAAAACAGAGCATTTCATATCACTGAAAATTGATCCCAAATGTGGGTGTGCTGACAGCTCTGAACGTAATTTGGCATACACATATCCTAGTATAAAATATCCTTAGGGGTTCACTTCCACTGCTCTATACATTGGAGTTGTAATTACATCCTGCTAGTGTCACAGCACACAAGCCCTTCAAGCAAGAGCCTGTAATTGCGATGTTGTGAAACTTCTGCTGTTCAGCAGCACAAACTACCATTGAACAGCTTGGTGCAGGTCAGCAGACAAAATCAGTGGTACAGCTAAAGTAAGGAGAAACAAAGGTGTGCTTACATCACCTTTACACTTTACTCTCTGTGTTGCAGACATCCAGTTGCCCTACATTGTTACATGATGATGACTGAAATAAGCCCATGCAGAAATTATGACCCAGAGCTACCATGAGGAAGCAATTACAGCATTTATTTTTGTGACTAATGTATGTCACACACAGCTTTGCCAATGTTAAGCTTCCTTTGTTCAAGGGCTTCAACACAGAGTTCAATGTACTCCCTAGCCTAGCAACAGTAAGACCATGCTTTATTTTAGTAATAGCATTTTGTCAGCAGAGAGTATACTAAGAAAGTTCCTACCACTAGAAAAACACTCAGTGAAGGCACAACACAGAATGGTAAAAAAACACCATTGAAAAACAGAGTACCTTTGGTTAAACAGCACAAAAAAACAGAACAGAACCATGTTGCTTTAGCCAAGCTTAAACTTGCTTAAACTCTAGAAAACAGCTCCAGGATAGGGACACAGATCAGGCATTGTATCAAAAGTTGTCTGCAGCTGACCTGAACTTCATTCAAAGAATATTCCATCTGGAAAAGAAACTGGCTGTATACAGGAGACTTTCATGGTGGTCAAGGCCCTGCCCTCCTAACCAAATTCACCATTTGTATCTTTCAATCTTGAAGGATTTACAAGTGCAAGTTGAGCTTAAAAAGGGTATTACATTCAGATGACACTTTAATAACATGCCCTAGTGGATGTTTTAATTAAAAGTGGCAGTATGTTTAGAACTGTCTTCTTAATGTTCCTTATCAGAGAACATGTGGATTCAATGGAATTCAGAAAATGCAACATTGGACTAATTTTAGATGGCTGACAGTGTTTTGGATCTAAGTGCAAACATCTTAAGAATCTTTCCACAGTGTGCTTTCTTTCTTGTGAGTCATACATATAATTTTCATGGCTTGAAGTCACACAAATTTCCCCATTTTAAGACAATCTCCATTCTTCTATGTTAGGCAGTGCATATTTTCAGCTAGAAGGATACAGTCCAAATTTCTGCAGAAGAATTAAGACACTGTGGTGGGTTGGCCTTTGGCTGACTCAAGCATCCACCCAGCCGTTCTCTCTCTCTCCTCCCCTCAACAGGAAAAGAGAAGAAAATAAGATGAAAAAACTTGAGATAAAGGCAAGGAGATCACTCACCAATTACCACCACAGGCAAAACATACTCAGCTTGGTAAATAATTTTAAGTTATAGTCAGTTACAAATAGAGCAGGATTTAAGTAACAAAGACAAAAATACAAATACTTCTCCCCTATTCTTCTTGTCAGGATCAACTTCTCAGTTCTTGACACTTCTACCTGCCTGCCAATGGCAGAGGGGAATGGGGTTTGTGGTTAGATCATAATGCTCCATCTCTGCTGCTCCTTTCTCCTCACACTGCCCCCCTGTCCCACAGTGTAGTCCCTCCACTAAGGTACAATACTTCATGAACTGCTCCAATGTGGGCCCTTTTCCCAGGCTGCGGCTCTACAACAACAGCTCCAACATGGATCTTTTCCATGGTGTCCATTCCTTCAGGAACAGAGTACCTTGGTGTGGGTTTTCCATGGGCTGTGAGAAAACCTGCTCCTGTGTGGGCTCCTCTCCATGGGCTGCAGCTCCTGCTAGGGGCTCTCCATGGAATGCAGCTTCCTTCAAGCCATTTCCATCTGCTCCAGTGTGGGGGCCTCCACAGGCTGCAAGTGGAAAACAGCTCCAGTGTGGCCCCTCATGGGCTGCAGGGGCACAGCTGCCTCACCATGGTCTGCACCATGGGCTGCAGGGGGACCTCTGCTCTGGTGCCTGAAGCACCCCCTCTCCCTCCTTCTTCACTCACCCTGGTGTCTCTCTCTTACAGTTTTCTCACTCCTCTCTCACACCTGCTCTGCAGCATTTTCCCCTTTTTCTTAAACATGCCATTGTAGAGGTGCAATCAGTGTCCCTGAGGGGCTCAGCCGTGCCCCAGCAAAGGGCTGGCTGGAGCCAGCTGGAACCATCTCTGTCCACAACAGGACAGCCCCAGTGCCACCTCACAGAGGCAGCCCCAGCATCACTCCTGGGCAGTGCCTGGGCATGGATACCCAAAACAGAAACAAAAGGAGTATTTTTCTCTTGTCAAAACAATAGTTTGAGGGTTCACCTCAAGAACATTCATGATGACTCACCTGGCTGCTTTAGTTACCTCATTCAAAAAGTAATTACACTTGGACAGAAACAAATTGTTATAGTCAATAAGTAATTCAGAAAAATGCAATAAAATACAGAAATTGAGGGGAACCAGACAGGCTAAAGGTGCACAGTTCACAATATCTATGTACACCACTCTATGATAAATGGTGGGACAAATGGTTATGATGTCATCCCATTACATGGTATCATAGGCTCAGAGTTTCACTTGAATGTCAGAGAAGAAAATAGATCAAGAGTTAGGACATGTATAGACAGCATCAAAAAGTATTAAAAAAACCTCTTCATCATACACGTGAATATGAAGTCTGCTTCATTACACCTTGTCTTACAAAACAAGTTGAAAGCTGCAACTAATACTGTCCTTTCTATCAAAAGGTCATGTCCTTTCTTGTCTCTAGTAAGGTCTGTGCTGAATGACTAAAATCAACAGGTATTGAAATAGCTGGAAGGAAGAGAATATTAAAATAGTGACTTAGCTGCTGGCAGAAGCTACACATAGTGTAACTGGAACATAATCACAGAAAACAAAATTAATTTCTAGTAATAATACAAAAATTTAGAGAAAGACTGATGTGTCTTAGTGTCTTAGGCAAGAGAGGCTCTGAGGCTCCTAATGTTAGAAGTCTTCTTCCATAGAGTATCGTTTTCACAACATGGAACCTGGTTTTGTTTTTCTGTTCTTTATCAAAGTAACACACATCTGTCACACTCTGTGGAACAGGTTTACATTTATTTTGCTTATGTACTACTAAAATATTACTTTCTTCCTTAATTTCTTGCACTTGCACATCTAAGGCTTTGGTAGCCTAGTCTGACTACAGATTATGTTACTACTGGAAGAAAAATGAATACAGAGGCAAATAGCAGCTTTCAGGGAATAGTCAGACTTCCCCATCACACCCCTCTAGCTTTGCTCTTAATTGAAACCTCAGGGTATAATGCATGACATTTAAAATAACTCTATGTGCTGTCTATGCTGAATGCTACCTTAGTCATAGAACCACAGCATGGTTTAGTTCAGAAGATCACACAGTTCAATCCTCACCCTGCCATGGGCAGGGGCACCTTCCACGAGATGAGGTTGCTCCAAGCCCCTTTCAACCTGTCCTTGAACACTTCCAGGGATGGGGCATCTACAGCTCCTCCAGGCAACCTGTTCCAGTGCCTCATCACCTCCACAGTGAAGAATTTCTTGCTAATAGCTAATCGAAACCAGTCCTCTTTCAGTTTAATACCATTATACCTTGTCCTGTTGCTACATGCATATATAAGGTCCCTCGTCCAGCTCTCCTGCAGGCCTTTGGGTGCTGAAAGGCTGCTGTAAGGTCAGCCTGGAGGCTTCTCTTCTCCAGGCTGAACAACCCTAGCTCTCTCAGTCTTTTCTCATAGCAGAGGTGATCCAGCCCTCTGATCACCTTTGTGGTCCTCCTCTGGACTCACTCCAACAGATCCATGTCCTTCCTGTGCTGGGGCATCCAGAAATTTAACTTGGATCTAATTTGGTAACAAACAAAAAAAAAGAGGCGCAAAACCACCCCAGCTAGTGGGATTGTCTGAGAAAAAAAAAAGGAGTCATGGTAGATTTTAAAAGTATATTTTTATGAGACCAGCAGAGCAGAAGGAAATCAGGAAAGCTCTCTCATGCAGAGAAGGGTCTTTTTCAGCTCAGAGCTGTTAAATGCCTTTGAGCATCGTCCAAGTCAAAACACACTTTCACTTTTATCAAAAGAGAAACAGTAAACAAATGCCTCAAATTATTCTTGAATAGTACTACCACAAAAGTGCACATGGTCACTAGAAGAATCAAAATGTGTAAGTATGTGAGGTCCAATTAGTTATGATTTTCAGTTGTGCAGTTTTCAAACACCTTCATCAACATTGATTTATATAAATTTAATTGCTTCAGCTCCAAAGAAACAAAAAATCCTCAAAAAATATTCATCATATTTGTATCTAAATGGATCTGTGCTCTACAAAATCTGATTTAGGGTAGGATGGGTGAAGGAGTCTGCACAGCTAATTCTGGCTGCAATGGACTTTGCACTCCTTGTCACTAATGGTAACAATGAAAATAACATATAGCAGGACTCTGGCCTCAGCCAGTATCTACAGAGGCTGAAAAAGAAAACTCACTTATAGCTATGTGGATTCTGGCCTAAATATAAATTAGAAGAGAATAAATGAAAGGTCTAAAAAATTGAATTGTTCAAATATCATTGACAATACACACTTAAAGAAAATACTGAACGGTAAGAAGGCAATAGTCCAGTTGCAATTTTAAATACCTATTAGAGCTGACAGAACTGGAATCTGAAATGCATTACTTCATGAAAAAGATGAAGGAATAGCAAGGAACCTGAATGGTGAAATGCTTACATGGGTTTCTTTAGAGAAGCATTTTCTTCAGACCAGAATGACATTGCACACTGTTTTACATTCCTGAAATACTACATTTGAAAAAGCCAATATGCCATTTCCAAATTTTGTTTTGTGAAGACAGAATGAAGGGCAAAAAGTAAGAATGACACGCAGTAATTTATAAACTACTGTACAGTTGTGCACAATGTTACGTTTTTAATTTTATTTTAATAATTTTCTGTTCGGTATAATAAGAATGCGGAATCCCATTGTGTATCTCAGAAAAAGAGGAAAATAAAAGGAAGAGAAATAGCCACTAGAAAAAAAAAACCACACAATCTTTTTCCATAGTCAGTTGATGCCTGAAGGATTTTTTGCTTTTTCTCCTAAATACTTTTTACACAGTTCTCTATACCCACAAGTATTAGCATGCATGCTTGTGATGCTTTAGGTGTGATAACTTAGCCTGGTTTCTTGGTGTCCCGTAGGCCAGGAGACTAAACACCCTAGAAATGACGTAGAGATAGGAGACCAAATATTCTATTGTCGTAAGCACTCAAGGTCCCCTAGCAGGACAGATTCTGTAAACTAGAGGTTAGCCCACCCTAGCTGCTTATTGGGCCCTCTATTTAGATATGCTAATGTGTAAGGTCTTTAATTGTACACTCGACTGGGGGGGAGAGGACATTGCGACGCGTGTCACCTGGGAAAAGCAATGCATGGAATGGGATCCTATTAAAATACCGAGGTAAATGATCCCCAACCCTCTAACCGTGTCTGAGCTTTTATTTCCTAAGACCAGGAAAAAGGCATCACGGTGACCACAGGAAGTAATAACTTTATCGAATTCCTAATTCTGTGCAGGCAAGTTAATCTCCAGCTTAAAAATGGAAGACCAATCCCTGAAAAGCAACAACATTGATCAGGGTGCATGAGAAAAGCCTTCAGTCTGGTGAAAAGGCCTAGATCATTAATTCCTACAGACAGTGACATCTGAGGGGTGTATGTGGCTACAAATCAGCAGATCTCCAACACCTTCACTGTCACTGGTACGTGAAACATAGGTTCACAGCTCCCCTCACAGCAGCATTCAGTGGACTCCCAAATATCCCACCTTTCCTAGGCCCACTCATGATGCCAAGAACAGTATCAATATCCCGTTCATTCACTACTGCCAAGCCTGTCTCCTTCTGCCAAATGATGTTTTATCTCATTTCATTTGCAACTTTCCAATGTGTTGTTCTTGTCTAGGAAGATAGAGAAGGCTGCAGATATTTAATTTGAAAAAGCTACTGTCATAGCAAAATTATTCTTTTGACAAGCTTTAGCTGAAAAAAAAAATCAAATGTAGGATCACCCCACTTGCTTTCAGTTGCATAGCTAGGCTTCTGGAACTAAATTTCCTGCATTCAATTAAATCCATTTTGAAATGCAAAAGTAACATTTACTGAAAAAGGGATGAAAACTTTTCATGTTTATGTTTTTTTAGCATTTCTCAGTCTTTGGGTTAAGAGTAATGAGATTCCTCTGAGTTAAAAATGCAAATTTGCCTGCCCCAGAAAGATGAGAACTGTATCTGTGCTTGCTATATTATTGATAGTTTATGGTAAGCTGGACAGCTCAGGAAACACTTACCATCCAAGCATACCTACACCATATCTCTCCTAGGATGAAATACTCCAGTGAACACTACGTTGCACCACTCCTGCATGAACCTCCATTCCAGCACTCCCACAAACCATCCCACTGCACTGTGGACCAAAGGCACTTTCACAGCTTGTCACACTGCCATCACAGAACTGACTTACTTGACATCATAAAAGATGCTAATGGCTATGTCTAGGGAGTTTATCTTTTCACCCCTTAATTATCAAAGAACTAGTTACATTTGTCTGTCAGCTCTGTGGAAGATTGGGGGAGGCAAAACACTTTTCTCTTGATCATAGGGCGGTAGCCACGACAGTGTTCAGATTGCAGAACTGCAGACCGGCCTGAGAAATGGTGCAGCAGGCTCTGCTCAGCTAAAATGTCTTCATCCACACCTTCCTTTGCACATCTCAACCCCTGTGCAGCCCCAGACACAACAAGCCTTGCACTGAGCTGAGTCACAAGGCACAAGGCCCCATGCCCTCACTCCTTCGACTTCTGTGCAGGGACCACAGTGACCACTAAAAGCAAAGCAGCTGGATTTCTCTCTCTAACGATGCAACTAGGAGGTCTAACCTCTTTAAAAATCTCTTATTTTTTAAAGACAAAGTCTACCAGAAGGAAAGTGCTCAGAAAGATCTGCTTGCACAAACAGGCTTACTTCAGCTGAAGCTGGCTGCTCAGTAACTCCTGGATGCAGTGGGAAAGGCTAACCAAATTATGTGCCTAACTGCTGGAAATTTCATGGGAAAGCTTCCTTCTCACAGACCCTCACTGAAAACCTCCAGCAATTTAATATTAATATGACAGTATTCTGTGGCAGGGAAATGTACAACTTATACATTTCTGAATATAGTTTATTTAGTAAATTACACCCTTACTAGTGAAGGGACTACAATTAGGTATTTTTCATTTTTACGGTAATTTTTTTCCTCCGCTGCCCTGGTTCCCTCTGCTCTGCTCTGCCCTGCCCCATTAAGAATGGGGGAAAGCAATTTCTATAATTGAACTGCTAAGTTGCCATGGTAGTTGGATAAAACCCCAGCGATTCTCTCCCACCAGCTCTGTCAGCTGTTGGAACACGAGGCAGGCCAGGCATGGTGTGCTGCAAGTGCAGGCCCCCTTACAGAGAACAAGGACCAAACACAACACAGGTGCAAACCCAAACACTCTGCACTTGCACCTGAAAGCCTGACAGGAACACAGGCTCCTTTGGGGAGCCACAGCACATTATTATTTCCAAGGACTAACATTCCCAGCAGTTTCTGCCTCCTGTTATACACAGTGAGAGCAACCAGAGGGTTCTGTACTGCTCCATTGTGTGGTACAGGAATGGACTGTGCACTGCTTTTAGAGATGGGATTAAGACTGGTTTTAATCCATCTTTCTGTGGGCTGAATTCTGGTTGGGATCAGTCCCTGTTTAAAGGTCTTTATCCTTTGTGGAGCATATACCTGATCTGCAGTGCCTCTAGGCTGTCCCACACCACATGGTCCCCTAATGATGCTCTGATCTGACAACAGATCTCTTCCCTTTCGCCCAAATAATGCCCCAGACATGCCCAACACCAGATTGCAGAGAGGAATCTACAGAGGACAACACTGTGGCTGTCTTTCCATACCACAGGGAGAAGCTCCAACACCGATTAACTAATTGGTCACTCAGTCCTGGACAGGAATTCAACACTGATCTCTATTCAGTAAACTAGCAAACACTAATTTGCAAAAAAGAAGTTGGAAATTCCCATGTATTCTGCTGAATTTGGATTTTAGTAAAATGTCTTACATAACAAATATTTTTCAAGGTATATGAGAATGTCTAAGTTAGTGAGAAAAAAGCTATTTTAAAATACAAAACACTATTTAGGAGTAAAGGCTAATTTAAATGACATTTCGTACACTGCAGTCTGAGTTTATATTTTATATTAATGAAATACTATCAAATGTAATCTAAACAATTTAATGGTTGACTGGGTTAATTAGCATTTTTCAAAGACTGATAATTAATATTTTTTTCAACCTCAAGGTCACAGCTCAAAGCCAACATCTTACTAATTAAAGCAATTATGGTAATTTGGAGGACAAATATAGCATTTTCATCTGAAGATCTTAATGTTTTACTTCACCTTGTGTTTCCTCAAAACAGCTACAGGTAAAGTGACGATTTTTAAGACCTGTGTTACAAAGAAGTAGGTTGACACACTGAAAGAAAACAACATTTTCTTCAATCATCACAGTAGAATGCAGGAAAAAGATTTTGCAGACAGGCTGGTAAACTGTCTTGACAACTTTGCCAGGCTGATAAAAATATATGTCCCTTTTTATCCTGTTCCATAATGGAAGTATCACTGCTGAGCTTGACACAAATAGTGTCATACAAATACCTAAAAGTGCTTTCAGTGGAGATGGTAATGGTCAAAATAATCAGAATCTAAGACCACTAAAGAGTTCACTTGTTTAATTAAAACTTCCTTTTACTAGAAATTAATGTATTAAGTACAAAATTGCTCCTATAGTACTCAAGAACATAAACCCACTTTTCATACAAAAGTAATTATTGCTCCTAATGCAGTAAATATTAATTAGCCTACACAACTCCTATATAGGGTGTACTAATATTTACAGTTTAGGGCAGTTTAAGTCCCAAAAGCTTCACCTACAAATACCAGAATGAGGAGCTCCTTTCTCAAATAGTTGTCTTTTCACTCTTTTACTACTATCTGTACTACTTTAGCACAAAAGAGATCCACAGCTAAGATCATGCACCCAAGATCCCAAGATCTTTCCACAGGATCCTTCCAGTTGATCTAATTAAGACAAAGGAATAGCAGGAACAAGAAAATATTAGGACCTTTCATGGAATTGGAGTAAAAACATCAACATATGGGAAGAAATCTGCAGTGAAAATTCAGTTTGGTGCTTTGTTACAGTAGGAGGCAGGATTCAGGTACCTAAACATAAGCAGCTTGTGACAGTTTGGATACTCTAAGCATTGACAATGTCTGAGATATTTTTGTGGAGCTGACAGGTAGAAACGAGGAGTTAGACCAGAGCTGTGCCCTTTAGGAGGAACAGCTTCAAGCCAGGCAGGATAACTTACAGAATTTCAAATAGCAACAGATGCTCAGTTCCCTAAACTTGAGTTCAACCTCTGATTTATGCCTGAGAAAAAACAGTCTCAAGTATTTTAAACAGGAAAATTAAAGTTATCTGTATGTTCTGGTTTTGTTTTATTTTGAGTTCCACTTGCAAGAAATGATGGAAAACTGACATGCTGCCAGAATCAGGTCATCATGAGAAAATTCTCCTTTCATACGCAAAGCTGTAAACACAAGCTGAATCAATGTTAATGATAGTGACCTGCACAATCACAATCTCCCCTCCTTATTAGTATACAAAAAAAATTGCAATTAATATTGTAAAATCTGGAAAATTTATACAAAAATAGCAAACCCTTTATAATTACATGCTTTCAGAGAAAAGATGGTGCACTGTACCATGTATTGTTCTTTTCAAGTTTACCTCTTTTCTATGAAACAAATTTAAAATAAAGGTATGAAAGGAAAAACATCAAGCAAATGAGGCATAAACTGACAATATTCCTGATTACTTCTGCACATGCACCCCTTCTAAATTCCCTTAAACATACTGGACTTTATACTTCATGGGACACATAATTCTTACACTAATTTTCTTCAGTTTCTCCAGTAATTTTCAGGGCATCTAGAAAAGTTTTTTTTCTTCTATGAAGACTAGGAGGCTGCTTTATTCTCTGATCATAAGAAATCTACATAAACACAACACAAAAATAAATATTGTTGGTTAAAATCATAGGACTTAAAAGAAAAAAAATCCTTGTTGTATTTACAGAACACCAAAAAGTGCAGCCAGTGCAATTTTGTGTGTTTATACTTGCATGGAAGTGTATCTGTCCTGTCAGTTTCAGCACTTTGGATCAGACAAAATATTTGCAATGGAGCTCAAATCTAAATCTGTCTGCTTGACACTGCAAGATATTTGGAGTGGAAATCAAAGACTGCACTGTTTTAGAAAGCAGAGGCTCCCTGTGATGTGTCAAGCACACAGGCCCTGCTTCTCTGGGCAAAGGCCTTAAATTATCCTTCTGCTGACAGGTGTGCTCAGGGAAAAAGAAGGGTTGTTTATCTTCATGTCTTTATGTATTTTCTACAGCCTATTCACATTAAATGCATCTTGGAAAGCATGCTACTGACGTAATTCTGTGCTGTGGCTGAATAACATTAAACAACATTTATCTAGCCTTTGAAGTGCAACCTTATTATTCTCTGTTCTAAATACTAAAATAAGTAAAAATTGCAGCTTTCATGTTAGCTGTCCCAGCCCTATCTCCCTTTTCTCCAGCCAACACAAAAGAAGCACAATGAGAGCTGGACTAGCAAGTGGACAGTAATGTATCATAGAGAACTATGCATCTGTTGGAGAATTTGCTGGCATAATAGAAAGAGAACATAGAATGTGACACAGCTGTTTATATAAGAAGTTTTACCTACATCTGCATTTCATTTGTTTCTCAAGACTATGGGCCAAATTTTGTGGCTTTTTATTCTCAGTCTATGGCAGCTCAGAACACAAAGTCCTGCTTCTCAATGCAATTAACTGTTTGACACCATACGTCCATGCCTGAACATTGAAAGTAAATTCACTTTTCCCCATTTTTTAAAGCCCTTATCTGTATTGACATAAGTATGTTGCCATGTCATATTTGAACACAGTGAAGCATTCCTCATAGAGATGTTGAATATTCCTGGCTAATATCTCTTTAATGCAGTACAAAGCAGATCTGTAACAGCCTAACACAGATTAACACAAATGACTCATTTTTTATTAATATATGCAATAAAAAAAGTGCCTAAACACCTGCTGGCTTCCAGACTGAGCTATTTTTGTCAGACGTTTTAAAAGAAACTGTCAAAGTAGTTTCAAACAGAAAGATCAAAGTTCCTATGATGAATTCAGAGGCACTGACTCTCCACATTCAGTTCGCTGTTGCACAGGGAGCCAAATAATAATGGCTGTACCACAGAGCTGTTCATATCCCAGGAGCAGCAGAAGGATGCTGTGGCTCAGCTGACATCTGCTCTTCCCATCCACACTTAGCAAGAAAAACAGGAGAGCCCAGCATGGGGCAGTGGCCCAGGGTAGGCAGGCAGGGACGTGCTGTACCAGAGCAGTTCCTTTTTGGCTGCAGCACAGCTCTGCTCTGCCAAGTCAGGCAGCTTCAGGGGACAGAGTCATAAAATAATCTAGGCTGCCAGGGACTTCTGAAAGTCATCTGGTTCAAACCTTTGGTCAGAGCAAGGGCAGCTTCAAAGTTAAAGCTAACTTTAAAGTAAGATCAGGCCGCTCGGGGCCATGTCCAGTCAAGTTCTGAGTATCTCCAAGGATGGAGATGCCACAGCCTCTCTCAGAGATCTGCTCCAACGCTTGACCACCACCTTACCTGTAAATTATTTTCCCTAATATCAAAATGGAATTTCTTTGTCAACTGGTAAAGCTGCAAATAGCAATATGTTCACACTCCCTTCCAGGCAGTACTGAGCAAACCCAGCTCTCAGACTCTCCACCTTGCAAACCCTAATCATCTTGATGACCCTACTCACTGCATGGTGCCAATTCCACTCCTCTCTTGCTTTGCAGCTTCCTATCTGCAGTGGTGAAGGGCTCTTGTGTAAGGGAAAGAATTATTTTGTAATGAGCAATGGCCTCAGAGTATTGAAACTCTAGCTTTCCTGTATTTATATTGTGTGAGTATGGAAAAGTCCCCTCCTTGGGTTTGGTTCCAGAAGGGACTGCTGAGCTCTGTGACTTGAATTTAAACCTGTCTAATTTTAGTTATCTAATATGCAAAATAATACTTGTTTATATTGATTACATGAGAACAGAGTGTAGTTGGGCCCTTGAAATAGCCACTTCAGTTAATAGCCAAAGGTAATGTGAAAGATGGATACGGACCTAATTTAATACAGAAAGGAGATTGAGCTAAATCTGCCCAGTGAAGGTTTAACAAATGCCTCATTTGATGTAACAGCATCATCTTTGAACTCCATCCCTTTCTGTGTGTGCTTTTTAGAAAGAGAATGGCCAAGGCAGAGTTATTTCATCATAAGTCAGACCCAAAAATCAAGAGTTGAGGCAAAAAAACCCCAATTAGAAAGGCTTTAAAGAAGGTCAAGATAGAAGTCTTTTCTCTATCTTCTAATTCTCCACCTCATTTCCTGTATAAGAATAGTAATAATCAGTTTTCCACTCCCTGCAAATGGGCAGTCAGTCTAATATGCCTCCAGAGGCAGGAGCTCTTAGCAGGGGATCGAGGTTTCATTGGGCTGGGCCAGGAACCCAGCAAACACTAAAGGGATGCTTCTGCACTGAAGAACTAACAAAGCCACTTGGACAGTGAACTGGAAATTCACAAATTCACCAAAACTGCATCTCATAGAGATTCCAAATACCTCTTAGATGGTAATGGCACTTCAAACACTGAGTTGTGCAGGATTCAAACTGGACCTGTAAGGGAACAGCTTTATGCATGACTAGAAATAGCTTGAGACATCTCATGTCCTTAAAGAACTTCGGCTGCATCTTTCAAAATGAGATGAAAGACAAGCTTATTAACTCAAATGTTAATATTTTTAGTAGCTTTCATCAGCAGATGTCCTGCTTATAAGAAATAGGCAAAAGATTCCATAACAGGCTCTGAATATACACATTCAAAAGAATACAAAATTGTTTTCAGAAAAAAACGTTTTCTTAGCTGAAAACATAAAAACGAACATTATAACACAATCCAAATTCACTTCTTAGTGCAAATGTTTTGCAGTATGAAAATTATTTTCCATAATCCTGTTGCAGGGTTGGCAAAGAAAATGAGTCTTAATGCCAATGCAGTAGAAATCTGAAGTCTGTTCCCAGCTCTGCTTAAAGTGACCTTGAAGAAGCTGTCCAATATTTTGTGAAAATGAGCCACTGAAAGATACTGTCAAAGTTAGAAATATGAACCATGTGTAATGTGAAGGAAATAGAAATATTAACACCAATTAGGAGGAGAGCTGGGACTGAAATTTATGGTTTCTGGGCTTCCTATCAAATGTATCTTTGTACATAACAGGGATAATAACAAGGACTGTCTGTGTCTCTTCCGCAGCTCTGGTTCAGATAAAATCACATGCTCTGGCTGTGCAGTTTATCTTAACGCTGTATATGAAATAAATGGGAGCAACTGAGAATATTAAATGATAGAAATCTGAAGGTCCAAACCAGAATCAGTGGCACACAGATTATTTCTTCTTCTCCTGAAAGCCCTATCCTTTGATTTTTCCCTTTTGCAACTATGAAATATTTTAAGAAGGGAGACTCAAAATACATTTCTTCAATTTAAAAGCACCTCAGATTATACTTTCACTGAAGATATTTTTCTAATATTTTGAAATAATCAAAAACACTTAAGGAAAATTATAGAGCATTTCCCACTACAATACAAGATTCTCCCTTCTCCTAGAAGGGATCCCAGCAGAAGAAGGATAAATAGTAGGCTTGCAGTGCCTAAAAGAACCATTATTCGTGTTGAAAATCTCAAGTGTTAAAGAAAATAAGTGCAAATAAAATAAATCCCTCTTGACTCTCAGGAAATGTTCAACATTTGCAAAACTCAATTTTATTTTATTTGCAAAATAAAGACCTGAGACACTGTGACATGAGCCACTACAAAGCTACTTTTACTGCTACTTTGAAAGTAAACCTGAAAATACTGGTGTAGACTTGTCATACTCCTAGAATAATGACAAATAAAAAGGTGTTTAGTCTGTTTCCTGTAGAATATGGAAACAGGACAATTGTCAATTCATCTGCAGTCCCTTCAGACATCAAAATCATATCCTTAATAACGCTATAATACTTTGTTACATGATGTGGCTTGAAGTCTTATGACTCCAAAAGGGTTTAAAAATTTTTATATGGAACTAAATTTATTAATAAGTGAATTCAATGTCAGTATCATGCTGATTCTCTAATCAGCAAAAAATGTGCTTAAGAGCATGTCCTACAAGACTTAACAGGGATATTTAGTTAAAAGGAACCAGGAGCACTGAGAGTATTAAATTGGACTTTGAGTTGGCATTTTCTGAGGGTAGTTTAAAGAAAGCTAATGCACATCAAAGTGATCAATCATGTCAGCTCTGGAGTAGAATTCTCCTTGCCTCCTTTTTCTGTCAACTTAGTGTGTATTAAGGGTATCATCAGACATGACGGCCTATTCTCTCACTTGCAGGCAGTTAAGCCAGAAGCAGCTTGAGGGACTGACAGGAGTAACTTTGATATGAAGTAAACAGAAGAAGAACACTGGATCCAGTGTTTAGAAAATGCCCCAAGAGTGTAATTATTTGTTTGCTTATCCTGCCAGAGAAGTAGAGATCGTAACACTGGTCAAAGGTCTTCAAAGAGACCAGGGAAATGGCAAAACATGAACCACTCTTGATAATTATAAGAGACAGCAGCTCTGTTTCTCAGATCCTTCTCCCGATTTTAAGTCAGGAGCCCAATATTTTCAATTTTCCTTTTCATCAATAAGTATTTTTATCCTGCAATATAAAAGGTTTCATGCTGTTGTTTGGTGACATATCAGATCCCCCATTTCTGCCTGCAGAAATGTACTATAAATGACCCTCTCTATCTATAAAAATATTGCATCTGCTGTCTACATAGATATGGCCTGGAGTGAAGAAAGTTCTTCCTAAGCAATTTGTAAACTTCAAGCTTTCTTCTTCCTTTTCAGTAGTGAATTACTCCTCTGCCCATGCCCCAGTACTGCGTTTCAATGTTTTCTGCTGGACAGGTGGGGGATGTATTGCTTTGCCTGGATTTCTACTATGAGCTGGTTTTTAATTAGAGAAGCTGGACTTGTAAAAATTCTTGAAGTGAATTTATTGACAATTTTATTTTAATTTATAAGTGAAATATATATAGTCTATCAATTTTATGAAGGACTTATTTTCCTGAAGAGTTTTACAAAAAGATCTCTATAAAAGGAAAGTACTTAATTTACCTTTTTAAGAGAAACATCACCCTACATTTGATGCTATTGCATTTGTCATCTGCTTTCATGAATCAAGCCATTATCTCCAAGACATCTTTGGATGAACTATAAATTAACTGTACTACAGAATCACATTTCATACAGAGCCTCTTCAAGGAGTGTCACCTCAGCATACTTAGAAAAAACTCCAGTTTTGTTTAACAGCACAGTTATATTTTATAGTATGTGACAAAGAATGTGAGAAACTCACTCTGCATTAAAATAAAGCTTCTAATCATCAATTGTGTGAAAACAAGATCCAAGGGAGTCCCAAAATTTAGGTACCAGCAGCTGAATAAAAAGAAACATAAGCCAAGGATTTCTCCAGCTTGATGGATATTTTTGAATATCTGGAGCTGGGATTGCTCACTTTATTCCATGTTTAAACTATGATAGGTCCACTGTGACTATCATGGGCTGTATCTGAAACTTACTTAGCTGCCTGGAAAAATCTTGTGTTATGCCTGGGAGTTATCAGTTATAACATATATTTCTACTTTTAGTGGGTAAAACCAATTTGGAAGATGTAATTGACTTCCTGAGGTTTTGTTGGTGGTAAAAGGACTGATCTTTTTTCCTACTCAAATACACTGAAAAGATCCCTACCCTTACTTTTTTTTTTTTTTTATATAGAGCTACTTTGATGTATTATACACTCACAATTATCATGATGCAACAGGAATTAGGGAGCAAATCTAGCAAGTGAGTTAAGAGGATTGGAGATTTCTACTAATACCATAACTGGACACCCCTCTGTGACTTGCTTTCAAGCATTCCAAGCAGGCTTGAAAAGAATCTATAGAATTCAAAATTGTGCAGAGGAAATTTCCTTTGCACTTGTCCTCAGATCCTATGGTCTTCTGAAAGGGCACACAATTATGCAAACACCTGTTATTGCCCTTTTTGCTTTCTTAAGGGAGATCCAGAATGCCACCTATCATGAAACAATAATGCAGCTTTCAAATTCACTGAAGGAAACCTCTGAGGACTCTTAGGGAGTGTTATTGGGCCCCTAAAAGAACGGACAGAACATCAGATATTTTTGCTCTTCAGCAGCATCAGCACATAACCCCCATGCCCAACCACAGCCTAATGGAAAAATCTAGAAGGACTGATAAGACTGAAAGTTAACCATTTTTACAGATAAGAGCAAGATACTTTTGTATCAGCAAAGATTTTTTAATATTCCAAGTTCAGAAAAAATTTTCAATAGGATCCTATGGACACTGAAATCAAGTTAGACTGAATGCTACAGTTTCTTAACGCATGGTGTTAGAGATGGTTATAACATATTTCTACTGCTTTAAATACACACAGACAATAAAACGGAAATATTTCAAGTGCGCACTGAAATTTTATCTAAATTAGAACATAATTACTGTCACTGAAGAAGTCTCATTACTTTTAATGCTTAGTAGGTCTCGTCTCTTTCTCCCTGGGTAGAAAACCAATGGCTGGAGAATGCTGCAACTAGCATGGCATCTTCCTACAATTAGCACAGTTTTCCGATATTAGATGCATTTATTTCCTAACTTTGTGGGAAGAAATTCAACACAAGTCTCTTGTTGAAAACCCTGCTGTGCCAGCATTATTTGTGTTCTAATATTTTCTAACAGCATTTCCCAGGTATAAATAAGATGTCAAGTCTAAATTAACACTGGAAACATGACCTGCCCTGATTTTTTGCTGCAAACTGACAGCTCCACTGCATATGTCAAATGTGAACCATCCTCCCAGCTAACTAGAGACTCAGGATTGGCACACTGCTGAACTGCAAAACTTACTAACAAAATATCACCGTAAAGAACAAGGAGTCCCAAACAATTCTATACACTCTGTTTTTCACTTCATTGATTTTTAAAAACATTTTTTACAGTATTAATTCTTAAAAATTAGATTTCCAGGGCCTCACAAAGTCTTCCTGCATAGCAAAACCATGGCTTTAAAATAGCCCTCTTCCTCAGAGAACTAACTGCTTTTCCCACACCTGCTTCTTTCACACTATCATTTGGATTCTGCTTTGCCCCTTACTTATGATCATAGAAAAACCACAAATAACCTAGGATAAACTGCAGATACTTATTTTATCAACCACCCTACCAAAACTTAATATGTGAAAAGAAATCCTGCTAGTTTTTATCATAGCATTTACAGAATGGAAAAATAAGTTCCCTTCCTCTTAACCTTCTGGTTAAGTAAAGGTTATAGTATCTCCTCTTCATTTTCTTTATGCACTAAGCAATTATTGTTAATGAAGCCTTTCCTCTCAATAATTTCTTCTGAACTTTATCCTGCAAGTCCTAATCTTCCCTGAATCACATGGTCTAGAAACAGAAACACTACTCCAGCTGAAACCCTCCAGTGCCATCTCTTTCCCTTCTCTTAAAAATTCTAGGTAAAACCCTTCCAAAACAGCAAATAAACCAAAACAACATCAATCACAACAATAGTACAAAAATAGATGATACAAGCAGAAGAAAGACATTGCAGAAGAAAGACGTTGTTAAAGCTGAATGTCTTCATTTAACAAACTTTACTTATCTTCAGATCACCAAAAAAAAAAAAAGAAAAGATTTCTAGTTCAAATGTACTAAAAAAGATCTGAGAATCTTGAAGACTTGTAGTTTAACGCTTCATGTCAGATAAAAGTAAAGATGAAAACCTTCTATTCCTTTTAATGCAAATGATTAAACCATATTCTCCATGGACCCCAAGAAGAACAGGAAGAAGGAAAGCATTTTGGAAAATCCTGCCATCAAATCAACAGAAAAACAGAGGATGATCAAAAACATTAAAGACTGGAAAGAAAAGAGAATGATCTCTTTTTTCATGTTGATTTTCATTACCACATCTTGCCTATCGACTCATCAGTCATGGCTAAACATAGTTTATGCAATTGAACTGAAATACCTTTTAGCTCTTAGGAGTGAGAGACTCATCTATGGTCCTTTTCATTTGACAAGTGAATACTTGATCAGCACCTTAGGTTTCGGCATATTTCCAGGCCAGTGGCCAGGCTATAATTTCCTCTGCCACTTTACCTTATCTCTCTGCTTTTCAAAACAAGATTTCTGCCTATACGTACCACTACAATTCTTTGCTGATCCACTTTTTCAACAGCATTCTTATTTCACACAGGAAAGTTAACACCATCTATTTTGCTGTAGACTTGGAGGACACTGGTGTTGGTTCCTGAACTGAAGTTGAATGCAAGTTACAGGAGTAAAAAGGGAAGGTGGAAGCATTCCTCATTCACAGGATGGGGCAATTTCAGTCTGCCCTGTCTTCCACAGCACTTTCAACGTTACTCCAGGAGCTGCCAGAGCCTGGTGGCAGTGGGAGTCGCAGTGCATCAGCCTATGGTTACAGAACAGATATGTATAGGAGTCAACACTATTTCTAGGTGAAGTGAAAGGTGCAGTATTAAATCAAATGTGTCATACCTCAGGAACTAATATAGTTGGCAGCTATGTATAGGAAGTAGCCATTTACTGAACAGCTAATTAGAATACTCCTCAAAATAAACAAGAATAACAACTAGTCATTAATGTAATTATTCATTTCTGTGCCAGTCACTTTGCCTTCTCAGAGTACATTAATGTACTTTAGAGATGACAAGCACAGCTGAACAAACATCATATTGCACCTGAAATTACTGAAGCACAAATAACGAACGCACTGTGTATATTGATGGCTCTGGAATAGCAGTATGAGGTCATTACTGAAAGTCAACAAACTAGATGCCGTCATTTGTCAAAGTCTAAGTCATCCTTTGGAAATATATGCAAAATATATATACAAACTGCAGTAATATGTCTAGATAATAAATATGTCGGCCATATAGGTTCAAACATCTGATCCATGTGCAAATACGTGAATGCCCAACAAAGAGAGTACATATATATTCCATCCAGAACAGAAGTATATATGTGTTTGAAGTGTTTCAAGGATTGACAGTTGCACTGCTTCAATCACATTCCGTTTTTCTTGTATGTGTACAGCTTACTAACAAATACAGAGATGAAAGTTCTCTCCGTGTACACAGTTCCAGAATTCAGCAACCCCGTGGTGTGGGAAAAACCATTCTTTGCACTACCCGTTCATTGCACTATTCCAGGAGCAGCTTCTGAGTAACTGAGTGACCAGGTATTTTTACCACAGCCATCTATTGCTTTATGGAAAGCTGGTCTTGCTTTGACTCCCTACAACCAAATACCATTCATGAAGAGAACTCTGTCAGTAAGATTTCTGTCACAATTTTTTGGGGTTTTGTGAATGCACGATCAACATTGCAAACTGAACATTTTTACCTTTGCAATATTAATGATTTTACATCCGCTCCCGTTACAAGTGTAAGCATATACTGCACTACCTGTAAGGACTAGCTATTGATAAATGTTAACTTCAAACCTCAGTTACTCTGGTATTTAAAGAGAGTGACAGAGGCAGAAATGTACCCGAATTCTATGACACAAAATGTGATGATTCCGCAGAATCATTAGAGGATAACAAAGAAGAGAACAGAAACATTTTTTATGATAATGAAAAGGTCATAATAAATATTTCTCACAGGTCCTCTATCACTTCTCTTTTGACAAGGTAACTGCCTAAATGAAGTTGCATAACATCAGCAGGCCCATATAAAACAAACATGTCATGTCAACAAATGACAGCCACCCACTAGCAAACACTGTGATAGATCAGAAATAATACAAGAGTAGGATGAATCCCTGTGGCATTTCCAAATTAAACCCACAAAATATTGACTGGGAGCAATTTGGATCAACCACCTGGTCCCAGTATATTAAGATTTTAAAATCTGATCATAACTGAGCTAAATAAGTGCAACATATGTTTTGCAGGTGTAGCCATATCCCAGAAATACCCTTGAAAAGAGATATAGTAATTCTTAACTGAAGGTTTTGTGGCATTGGGAAAAATGGCAGGAAAACTGTAGAAACACTTGAAATCATCCTTTGCCCTTCTCTTCTGATAAGATTTTTAATATATTCTGTTTTTCATGTAAGAGGGCAATTTACTGCCTAGTTTATCAAGACAGAATATACATTTTTAATATCACACAAAATTATTTCTAAAATTTCTTAGATTCCTCTGGAAACGTCTCCTGTAACTTAATTAACTGAAACTCTTACACATACTTGTACTGAAGCCAGTACATGTGATTTGAGTCAAATAATAATGATGAGGAGGAGAGAAGGGAGAAAATGTTTTCCAGTTAGACACTCTTTGTTGATCCTTAATCACACCATCAAAAAAAGGGACTGTCATTTATTCCAGGGACTGAAGTCCTGATTTGGCCTTTGTCAAAAGCCTTGTTACTCTCTTAGGTCCCAATGGATGGATGGATCCAGTATCTCCTTACCTCCACAATATGCTGGCAGAAACGTGTGACAACATCTGACAACTTTACATCCTCCTGGAACAAGGTTTTCATTTGCCTTTATCCACACCAAGCTCCAGGGGGCAGTCCTGTGGGATTGTGGACAGAAAAGTGCTCTGGGCATCTTTCCACTCTCAAACAAAGAGCAAAGCTACTCTGTTCAGTCCTGTACAGACCATGAAGCACATTTCTAACGAATATGACAGGTATGAGGAGGCAGCCCCCATCAGTAATAATGACTATTTCTCACAAGGTGTTTAGGGCATAAGGGAACAAATTTCTGACCTCAGGAAATCAGGAGGACAAAACAGAACTCAGCCTCACCTCCACACAACACTTCTGTAATTTGGGTGGAGAAGAATCACGGAATGGATCAGGTTGGAAGGTACCACAGGGCATCATATGTTCCAACCTCCCTGCTCAAACAGGGCCATCCCTGAGTGCATTGCAGAGAATTGCATCTGGACAGTTCTTCAGTATCTCCAGTGAGGCATACTCCACAACCTTTCTGGGCAACCTGTTCCAGTGTGTGGTCACCTACATGGTAAAGAAGCTTTTCCTGATGTTCAGGTGGAACTTTCTTTGCATAATTTTCTGCCTGCTGCCTCTTGTCCTATTGCTTTGCACCACTGAGAAGAGCTAGGCTCCATCCGCTTTGGCACTCCCTTTTCATATACTTGCATACATTAAAGAGGTACCCCTCAGTCTTCTCAAGGTTAAACAGGTTCAACTGTCTCAGCTTTTCCTCAAGAGAAAAAGGAAGAGAGGGCAGCAAGAAGCTCACAGGCTCTCACTGGCCTGGCCAAATTAGGTGACTATCAGTAATGCTGCATCACAAAAGCACTACTGCCGTATCATTTCACTTCACAGAGATAAGCTCTGTTTAAACTGGAAATACATGAAAGTATTCTCAAGAAGGAAGCAGTTGGTTAAGCTGTTGGTTAATATTTGTGATTTTTCTAAAGCTTTTATTTAGTTACTTAAAATAAACTCCCACGCATATCCTGCCCAAGCTGCTCTATCAGTGAGGAGCAAGTGTGCCATCAGGTTTTCTCTGCCAGTCATGAAATTGCTCTATTAAATCCTCATGCTGGTGTGGAGAGAAGAGCCTGCTCCCAAGCCTCTGAGAGCGGGCTCTCTGCTCTCTCCTTGTCATCACAAGCCTTTTAAGCTGACAGTGGTTTTCCCTTTGGAGGTAAAAGCATTCCTGCATCATGGGATAGGATACTGAGCTTGCTTAGGCTGCTGCAAGGAGCTGACAGAAGAGCCAAGCTTATCAACTGGTTATGCTTCCTCTTTCCCACTAAATTTTCACACACTCTGGCTGAAAATCAGGGAACATGCAAATCTGCAAAATTTCACAGGAAAGATATATGAACCCTATACATTAATGTACAGACAGCCACAAAATGCATTTTTAACCGTAGAACTACTTACAACCCTATGTCAAGTCCTCCCATTAGTGATCCAGTGAACAGTTATTACAGCAGTTTCACTTAATCAAACTTACGCAATTCCATAAATTTGCAGTTTAGACATTTTAAGAGCAGAAGCTGGAGACATTTTATGCGTGGGTGTGCCTTTTGACACTGATGCTTCTGCTTCATTTCTGCAAAATAGCATCCTGCAGCCTGTACTATTTTGCATCCCTTTCTATCTCCCAATGACTGTTTTTAGCCCATCAACCATATTTCAAGACGACCCATTGCATCCTCTGCTTGAATCAGCATCAATTTATGCCTCTTTCTTCTTTTGTTAGGCACTACCCACTGTACAATGAAGAATTCAGAAGCATCTTCTATGCATTTGGCTATTTATATTGATTGCAACACGGCCAACCCATTTAACAAGTACTGTTCTTATCACTGAACATTGCTAAGCAAATAGAATTTCATTGTTTGGGACTAAACTTTGATGTTAAATGCTGTTTGTCTAGATATATGCCATGAATGTATATCTAAAAAGCATCAAAATAATTTTTAGAGTTTTGTAACAGTAACAGAAATTCTGCAAATGTTCCATTGTGCCATTTTTATGCAAATATTCTCATTATGCCATTTTTATGCTTTCATTTTCATTTCTGGTATGCAATAAGAGTGTATCTGCCTTTTGTTTAGTTGTCAAATGTTTGCTGGTGAAGAAATCATGCAGCACTTCTCAAAGGTCTTAGCATTGTCTCATAAAATCAAGACATACACAACAACCTGTGTGAAAATCCTAGTTGCTTATTTTTTCTTATAAATATATTCTTAAACAAAGAAATGACTGCAAGAAGAAACTAAGCTACCACTTGCTGGAAGATCTGTAACCAATATATTGAATGAAGAACCTTGAAAAATGGGATCTGTGCAGCCTTTAATTCCCCAAAGGATTCATTTGTGAGGAAAAACTGTAGCTCAGAATACAACGGAATCAGAGGTTGATCATCTCCAAGCTAGATATATCCTGTAATCCAAATTGGATAACTGATGCTGATCCTTCCCCCCTCCCACTGCTCCTCCTGGTTTGGTATATATACACAAGAAGGTTTTTTAATCCCTTCCTATAACACCTTTGATCCTGTTCTCCATTCTGTCACACCATGCCACAACATTCTCATTGACCTTTTATTTTAAAACTATTGCTTTGAATGTCTATGCTTTCTGGATTCTTCACCTCAAAAAGTACCTTGAAAACATTCTTTTTTTTTCTTTTCTCACTGAAAGAAATGAACAGCAATCTCTTAGTAGCTCATGCTTGATCTGCAGCAGAATTACTGCCTTACTGGCAGAATTTCCTACAATGGGATGGGCCAGCTCAGGCCATTTCAGTGTTTGTAAAGCCCTACTTGAATTAATTTCTTCTAGGCAGAATTAAGGTGGCAAGTACTGTAAACACAAAATCAAAGGTAAAGTGAAAGTTGCTTCTAGGCTGACATCTCTAACCAGGAAATTTAAAAATACAGTGGAACAGAGTGAAAAACCCATCAACCTTAAAAGTGGAAAAGTTTATTTGAGAAGACAAATGTGAAAAGGCTGCTGCAGAAAATTAAGCTAGTAGCTCACAAAACCATGAAAAGGTTACAGCTGAAAAGGCAGGTGGGGAAACCTTTTTCAGGGGCATCATGGTGTATTCTAAAGCCTGCAGTTATGCCAGGTACAAAGAAACCTGCAGTGGTACAATAGTGCTGAGAGCTGCAAAAATGCCTAGGAATACTACTAATTAAAGATCATGTTCATCAGATGTCTCCCCCAGCAAAAGTAACTGTAGGCAAGGTTCTAGGCACCAAGATGGTGAAATCTTGACTATATAATAAGCAAACTTCAGTTTGCTTCAATTGTATTTGCTCTTGATATTTACATAAATGTCTTGATTAATTATCAGCTAATGAAATGAAATTTGGCCATGACCATGAAATTTTATTTTTTAAACAGTAGATAATCTTAAAAAGCTGCTAGTCCAGAATTCAAACAACGGAAACTGAATTTGTTTCTAAATTGTGAAACTGCTCTAGTTCTTCACAGTAAGCCAAAACCAATCTTATTTCAACTCACCATAAATGTTACCAGCTGCCAAAAATGCATCCCCAGAATTTGTTTTGCTCACTTTCTAACTCTGCCTAAGTACAGCAGTTATTCAGAAGGACAAGCTCAGTTATGTATACTGGGGAAGAGTTGTAAGAGCAATGTACAATTTCTCTTCTGATTTCAAATATAGAGGTACAGGACATAGCAGATATCCATTCTGTTCATCAGAATATGACACTGGATCAATAAATGGTTGTCGTTTTTGAGCCAGGAGAAGACAATCTGGCACTACTTAATAGGGACTATTCATTCTGAATGATACTAGACTTTCTCAGAAAACTTGTTTATATCTTTTGTATAGTAAGATATATATAATTTATATTTTTAAATTATTATAATTTCCTTCTCTTAAAGGAACTTACGTATGTCACTTGGCATTTTAGTATTACCAGTGGTCATGCCAATGAACTAAAAACCTCTATAATTTTAGTATCATGAATCTCCCAAGACTTAGTTTGGATGTTATGATGGTCTGTTATTTCCTTGAAAATATTTTGTAGCCTCTAGTCAAAAAGTATAGTATTTTCCTTATCAGAAACATGATATCAGTTAATACGGCTTATTCAGCTCAGATTCAGAGCGCTGGTTTAATCCTCTAAAATAACCAAGATACTGGACTATCTTATTGAGTTAAATTTAAAACCACCAAGTAATAAGAGTGAATTAGAAGCTATCTTTTTGATATTCTGTATCATTATGCTGGGCAGTACAAGGCGCTAAAACAACAACTGACTACTGATATTATTATTTGAAATCCTGTTTTCTACAAGTGAAATGGAAGATTGTTTTGATTTGCTACAAAGTTCATCCATGGCATCCAATATTTATGAAACCACTGTCTGTAATTTGATGAAAAACCAGTGCATTCTGAGAACACGTTTTGACCTACGATTTGTATCAACTGCTATTATAAACACATTTATAAATTTCAGGGCAGAAGTCTGCTTATCATCTTACAATCGAGAAAATCTCTATTAAAAATGTATGGCAAGAAAAGGGAACATAGCTTCCTGCATGAAATCTACTTTGGCTTCAGTTACTTGATATTTGTTTGTTCGCTGTGTGCTGTACAAAATTACTGAAGCACACAGAAATGACACTTTGCCCTTGGGTGCAACGGAATGACAGACTAAATGAGTAAGTGGAAGACTCAGAGCTTCCTCCAAAGGGAAAAAATAAGCTACTTAAATACTTTCAAAGCCTTTTCAAGTATCAGTTTTTTCTGCAAATCAAGAGAGTAATTATTTAGTGAACCAACTTGAATTTCTTAAAAATGCAGGGAGCATGAGGGAAAAGAGTGGGACATGGGACTTGTTTAGTTCTCTCACAGCTCTGGCTGCCTTCAATGATTTTAACCTAAGGCTACACAAGTCTTTTGTTTATGTAAGGAAACACAAGTTGTATCATCACCTAATACACCAGAATGCTTCTTTCTGTAGCCTCACAGATGGAACTAGTAGGTGTGCTTCACCTCCAACCACTAAATATATAATGTATTTTGACCCTAACCATAACTTCAGGGACTCTTACAAAGCGCAGTAAAAGTAGAGCCAAAATTTTCATTTAAATCACACTGCAGGCTCATACCATTTTACAACTTCTGTAGGAATTAAAGATGAATTGCAATAGCTCAATACTAACACAGGGTTTTGCTGCAGTCATATACCTACCTAATATTCACTAGAAATAGCACAGAGCAGAGACTCAAACTCTTATCCCTGAATTAAAGAACCTTCTTTGAGCCATTTTAGCATTTCACAAGGATGCTTTAAAACATTTGAGTGCTTCTCAGTTTCAATTTTTTTTTTTCTGTTTTCTCTTAGGTTACATTTTATAGATATTTGCTACTAAGAATTTTGTTCTCTTTTCAATTTATAAATTACATGCCCTTCATCAAAACAAATAACAAATTGAAACCGTTATCTCTGAGAATAAAGTAATGAATTTGAACTTAGGATGAATCAGAAATATTAATTTATTGATCTTGTTGATCAAATGAGAAAATTAAAGAAATAGGTAAGCACCCCCTGCATTGTACTCTTCCGGTCTCATTTTAGGTAGCTACTTTGAAAAGGAGCAGATGATGTCAAGAAGACTCCTGCAAGAAATCTTTTTTCATGAAATAAGATATACATGTGTCTTTTGTATAGCACAAGGAAATTAAGATATGGTTGCATTTCAGTTGACAGAAAAATTGCAGGGAATAGAAAGCACAGGTTTTGTAGTACTGTGAGCCAAATATGGAAAAAGCAAAAACTAGAGGCAGAGCAGAACAGAAGAAAGAAATCTTGAGCTACTTTTCACACAACCAATGCCCCACACTTAAAGGAAAACTGCAACTTCACTAGAAATGCTAACATGAAACAACATTTCTCACCAGACAAAAGCAAGAAGGAACTGTGAAGACATCTGAGGGCTGATTCACATATATTAAAAAATATTGACACGTATTAAGGACAATCCATAGGTAAGCACAGACTCTCCTGAAACAGACAATTTTGACCTCTGTGAAGAATTGCTGAGAGAACTGAGGTTGTTCAGCAGTGCCTGTAGTGACAGGACAAAGGGCAACATTTTAAAACTGAAAGATGGTAGATTTAAACTGGACACGAGGAAGGCATTTTTTATGATGAGCGTGGTGAGACTGTGGAACAGGCTGCACACAGAAGTTGTGGCTGCCCTGTTGCAGATGTGTCATGATTTGTGATGTCCCGTGATTTTGGAGCAATATCTCCCATTGCATGCTTTGCCCTAGACCCATATTTTTCCCATGACTGGTGTTATTACTCATGACTGAAGACAGGATATGCCATAGGCAGCTAAATGGACTTTTAACCTAATAAGATGCCGCTGTTGTTATATTCTTAGCAATGTCAAGCCCCACTTCTATCAGTGTCATTAAATGCAACCATACCCAACCTATTCCTCTCAGATTGCCACAGTGAAGGCAACTTTCTGTTGCTATAAAACAACTTGATCTGCACGACAAAGAGGCCAGAAATTCCTTTAACTACTCTGTTACAGAACACCTCATACCATGAAACCATACCTTCAAAATTCACCTGCAACCAAAAGCAGGAAACCAGGGGAGAAATGTGACTGCACAAGTGCCCTCATCCAGAGGCTAAAAAAATAAACCCACGGTACACAGGACAGGCTGAAAAGGCAGCAATGGCATTTCAGGCAAGGAAATTGCCTGCTGTTTGTTCTCCCTGCTTTCAGATAAATATGCTTTCTGTATCCTTATGCTAATAAACAGAAGATCATTAAAGTGATAGTTGACTCTCATAATCCATTTCACCTCCAAGCAGAAGCAGTTTGGCACGGGTCCAAGTACTTCCCTGAGTAATTTTGCCATCAGGCAGCAGAACTTTCGAGAACATGAAGTATGATTCAGATAGAGTGTTCCATTAGAAGGAAGGCATAAAAAAAGAGTAAACAATCACACAGCAAAGTAAATGAACAAAAACAAATATATAAGCAGCATATTTTTAATTTTCTGGTTTTCCTTCCCATTTTAGACTCGTAGTTTCAGTGGTGCTCTGTGCTTCAAATCTTTATCAGGAGAGTACAGTCCTTCCTACAGTAAATAAACTCCTGACAAGAAGCTATTTTTTATTAGTGTTATTTCCTAGACGTTCTTGGAGTTGTCTATGGAGTAAGCATCCAAGGACCTTATGTTTAAAAAGCCTTGTAAAACAGAAAACTGGTTAACTGACTTCCATCAGGCAGCAAATTATCAGGGACTGAAATCCAGCTAAGACTATACAATTTGTTTCAATTTATTTTTCTAAGATTTAATTCTGTCACTTCTCAGATTTGTTGTTCAAGTGCTGATAGAAAGGCCCATAGGCAAAGCAGAACACACAATTCTGCCAGTTTTGTTCCATCACAATTATCTAATCAAATCTTTGTTCACCCATTTGTCAATATTTTTCATCTTGTAAAGAAGACACTGCTAAAATAGTACACCCAGAAGTTTCCTCATCCTACCTCCTATTAAAACAGCCCAACAACCTACCAGGATTATTGGTTTGAAACCTGGGTGTGTCATATGGAAAACTGCAGCCCAGTGAAGACAAGATCAAATTGCTTGTCCTTCACATAAGATTGATTAGTCTATAAAATGCTTATTTTTAGAAAAGAATTCCTACCAAAGGTTTCAAACACCAAAATATGGATATTTTTGTCTGATATGCAAAACACATTCTGTATATAAATACAACTTGGGCACATTAGAATACCCTTAGAAACAATAAACTCATGTACTACAATCTTTAATAGACACATACAACACTCATGAGAATTTATACTGTTACAAGCTTTCTGGAAGGGACTCGAAGATTCAGAACTGTTTCTCACCTCCAAGCACCTGACCCTAACTGGGATACCTAACTCTGGATTTCAAAATCATAAAAAATAAACTCTGTGGGAGGATTATGATGCACTGCTTGAAGAGAATAAAAGCTGTATCAGCTATTGCAGGAAAAAAAAAGAATGCGAGAAACTGGTTTGTCCTTGACAAACTCTGCAGTTCATTCTACTATGAGCATTCTACAAATGCATAACTGCACAGATACATTGGTTCAGTATGAAAATGACATTAACACAAGTAATACAAAATTTACTCCTATTCACATCAACAGCAACTTAGGGAATAAGGTGCAATTCACCAGAACTTAAAGACCACTCTGATTCTTTAAAAAAACCTATTTTATTGTAAGAACAAAAGCATTTTACTTGGATGTTCCCACAGGACAGAATATGTAGCACAGATATTAATCTGTGCATTGTTGTAGCTCTCAATACAGATCACTGTCTTAAAGATCCTTAAGCATATCAACAAAGTATTTTTAATCTGTTTCTTAGATGTGGTAACAAACAGAGATAAAAAGGGAAAGCAACAATCCTAACATAAAAAGTAAAGAAATGAAAAATATGTATCAAAGTAGTGATACAGGGCATATGTTCAAGAAACAGTGGCTGAAAATACTAGACTGATCTCTCCAAAACTGGTAACTTATATATCATAATAGAGGACAAAAAGATAAGAAAGAGTTTAAGAATAGGGGAGGGATGAAATTCAGGGCTTCATCAGATCATGTTCTTGTGCCACGTATTTTTCTAAACTAAATGAAATTTGTCTACAGCTTTATATTTATAGGACTTGATGGAAAGAAATACAGCTCATTTTCATAATGAGAACCAGAGGAAATAAAGAGATTACCTGTTTATTAAAATTTGAAGCTACAGACAGGACCTCTGTCACACCGCCTGCACTACTGATTAGTAGGAATGTGCCCTGGCCCAAAGAAAAAAATGTTTACACTGCCTATGTGACAGAAAAATCTTGCAAAGATCCTTCAGAGAAAAAAATGCTGCCACTAATTCAGCGGCAGCTTTGAGCAGCCTGGTCCAGTGGAAGGTACCTCTGCCCATGGCAGGGTGGGTGGAACTAGATGATCTTCAAAATCCCTTCCAACCCAAAACATTCTAGGATTCTATGATTTTAATTTAAGAGCAGTTGACTTTTATACACTTTAAGGACAAGTAATGGTGCTGTGTCACAGACACAAGTAGCTACTAGAAAGCTTTGGGTCTGAGAGGACTCAGGGTCTCAGGAGGCTTTCCCTTTGCCTCATGCACTCTTTTTTGCAGGTGGGGGAATACAATACCCATTTTCAACACGACATGACATCAGTGCCCTATAAGAGCACTTACCAGGGCTCTTCTGGGGAATTTCCTTCAGTCACTCTCCAAGTGTTTCACTTTGATGTTACTTGTTGAGCAAAGGCAAGCTGACTCTCACAGAGCTCATTCAGACCAACAAGAGCAGAGCAGACAAGAGGACACTCTAAAGTGCTCCTTCTCCAAAAAGCTGAGCTTCAGCCCCATGTAATACTAATTTTTATCTGGGTTGGACATACCAGGAAAAGGACCTACCAGAGGTGTGGATGGAGGCAGGCAGAGGTCAGCCACCACCACCAAGGTCTGGTTGGATCTGCTACCATAGTCCTGATTTTCAGACAGCGGGGGTAATGGGGAGGTGGGATACATCCCCTGAGCCCCAGCATGGCTTCTCATACTGCAGCTTATGAGTACCAGATGTAAGGCTCCATTCACTAAATATTCAGTACTATTTCTTTTACCACACAGGAAATTTTTTACTATTATTTAGGAGTAGAAAAGAAATACATATGTAAAGAACAAAGGCAGCAACAGAAAAAAATTAGGCAACAGAGTATCCTTAAATTCTCACAGAAACTGTAATTTATATCAATTTTTTGTCTTTAATTCCAAAACAAAAGAAAAAATAAATCAAAATGGTTTTCAGCTCTGTGTTCTGAAACCAGAATACTTTACCCAATAATTTTTTTTGCTTCCTTATTTTTTCTTCTCTACCATTTCTGACACCTGTACTGGTTAAGCATCCCAATGGCAAGCACAAAGCCACTCATAGAATTTAAAAGGTTTTCATGAGCATTTCTCAGTGTTTCTCACTGCAGATTTAAATTTATGTCATTAATGCCAGGTCAACAGTACAACTGCATGGACAAGGAGAACAGCAGTTCCTGTGTTGTCTGATGGCCATGCTTTTTTCCTTGCTACAATGAAATATTTAAATCCTATTGTATTAGAGAAAAGGCAGTGTGAACAGAGGTAAGATTGAAGCTGTAAAAAGCAGATGGTCTTCTTCATAAATTATAAAATCACAAGGAAAATCTAACTCAGGCTCTAGTGGATAGGTACTGAACAGCTTTCACTGCTCTTACCTAAGCCAGCCAGCCTTACTACAAAAAACAGGTTATGTCTGAGGGATTTGGCCAAAAAGTTTCCTCCTAAGCTTGCAGACTTCAACATTGATCTACAACAACTAAAGGTGTCTCATGAAATCATTATATAAGTGAGAATGACAACTGAACTGGCTCTGTCTAGCAGTTTCCCAAAATTTTGCATCCAAAGCCATGCGCTAGAAGAGGGGAGTCAGTGACTGCTTGCATGTTGGAGTTTTTTTTCCACATTTGTAGCAGCAGCTGCCTATAGAAGAGTTCAGGGGAACAAAACTGATCTGACTCCCTGCCTTTCCACATCTTCACCGGACTTGCACTGCCTCAACTCCCTAGTCAAAGCTCCACTCCTGAAATGCCAATGAGTAGTCAAAGGATTGCTGCTACTTGAACAAGGCTGAGAGTGCACCTGAAATTGGTGAATGTTTAAACTGAAGGAAATGGTGACAGTGTAAGAGCACTAAAAGGGATGGAAAGTGAAGAAATTACTTCGTAAAGTTGTTCAATATGAAGTATGTAGGATTCTTAGAGCACCACCCCAGTCCTTTCCCATACTGTCAAAGCTCTTAGCCTGCAGCAGCTGAACAAGATGCTCAGGGAAAGACAAAACACAACCTGGAAAAATATTGGCATTACTAACAAGTGAATTCAGTCACTTCTGGACTCAAAAATGGTAAGACACAGAAGAAAAAAGGGTTTTGTGAATCCCCCTAAAAACTACAGATTTAAGAGCAACCTAGCAACCCTCTAAGTTTTATGTGATAGAGGTTGTACATGTATTTCATGACAGAGGTAAATTTTGAGGAGGAATGCAAAAAAGAGTAAGATTCATGAATGAAATATAACACTCCAAACATTATACAGATATATCATCTATCAGCAAATCCTCTTGTAAACTGCAGTAGAAAAGCCAGTGTAAGATAATATAAGAAGACCCTTAAATCAGTAAAAATTAACATTTGTTGAAGCATGCATGAAAGGCACAGAAAAGTTAGGTCATGCTTGACTTCAGCTATGGCAGCAGCAAATAAGATGACCAGTAAAAACTTGAAGAGTCACAATAAGAAATGAAACAGAATTGCCATGCACTGAAGGAAGCAAATGACCCTGGCAGGTGAAAAACCAGACGTTTGTTGCCTTTTAAATATATTGTGTTAGTAACTGCTGTATTTTGGTCCCATATTGTTTGAAAGGATTTGAAATATGTAACACCTCTTTGCATTATATAATTAAGGAATGTTAATGTTAATAAAGATAGAAGGGTTCTGCCCTGAGACATTGCTGCCCCTAAAGCGCTGATGTAGATTCCCACTTCCATATGGAAGAAGTTACTTCTTGGAACATAGTTTCCAAAATCACAGAATCTCAGAATCATTTAGATTGGAAAAGACTGTCAAGTACAACCATTAACCTAGGAATTCCAAGTCCACCATTAACCACATCTCCAGGTGCCCAATTTACATATCTTTTAAATACTTCCAGGGATGGAGACAACCATTCCCAGGGGTGCCTGTTACAGTGCTTGACAGTGCTTCTGGTGAAGAATTTTTTCCTAAAATCTAATCTAAACCTCCCCTGGCACAACTTGAGGCCATTTCCTTTTGCCCTATCCCCTGTTACCTTGGAGAAGAGGCCAAACTCCAGCTCACTGCAGCCTCCTTTCAGGTAGTTGTGAGAGCAATAAGGTCTCCCCGGACCTTTCCTTCCTTCAGGTTAAACAAACTCCTGTTCCCTCAGTCACTCCTCAAAAGACTTGTACTCCAGACCCCTCACAGTTTTGCTGTTCTTTGGACACACTCCAGGACCTCTGTGTTTTTTCTTATGTAGGATGCAAGAAGTCCCAATAGCTTGGCAACCAGATGACAATTCTCAATGCTCAAATTTAAGGTCCTGACTACAAATACAATTATTTAAAAAAATAATCTATGGATTCATAATGCTACCACTGTACCAGTGTTTTTTAGATGCGTCAGTACCCCATTTTGAGTCAGGCTTCAATAATTTTACTGCACATTTAATATTTAAACCTAAGTTATTTTTACATATTTCAGTGAACTTTTTTTTTGTTTTTCTGGGGCAGACTGCTTGAAATTCATTGGTTTCCAGACCAAATCTGGAAGTTAATGCAGATGACATCTACAAATACACTAATTTATGTGACTCTCATGTGAGGAAAAATGCATTTAATTTCAGTAAATTCTAAAAATTATTTCTTTCATTTTCAGCCCTACCCTTCTAATTCTCAGTCAGAAACAAACGGAATATTTGTACTGCGGGATTAATGTAACCAACTATCACAAAGGTCCTTTTTAAGAAACAATGTGTAAACATTAAGATTACTAAGATACACATAATTCTTATATATTTAGAGACTCTTTTCCTTCTTTCTGACACACATTTATTTTCATTCCATGAAATATCACATACACACTGAATTAATCATGGCCTTCACTTACTCTTTGATTCTAAGCCATAGAAGTATTGAAAAAAAGTGTGCTGACACGGAATGACACTCATGCCTTAGCAGAATGCCAGCAAAGGGCTTTTACAAGGCCTAAGAAAGAGGGATTGCTATGCGAGAATAAATTTTCTTCATTCGGTGACAATGAAAGCACTAAACCTCGGAGACTATTTATTTTAACAAACATTCCTGACAAGGGCTTATGTCAATCAATGTTCAGACCACATTACATTAGCTGTGATCTTGCCATTCTCATTTTATGTGAGGATCTGGGGTGGTTTTCTCATTTTTCCAGAATGTAGAATCTCTGATTTTCTTTAGGAAATGGGCTATCCCAATCTGTTTTCAGTTTGCAAAGATGAGTCTCCAAGTTTCCAAGCACTATATTGAATAACTGCTACCTAAATTGTATTACTGTATTTAAACTAACCTTACTTTTTCATCCTTACACACTTACTGACTCCAAGCAATTTTCTCTGTCCACAAGTTCTTAAAGCACAAGAGATCTCCATCCTGATGTGTAAAAATTCAAGCAAGGCAGGCTGGAAAACAAAATGACTGACCAGGGATCTGGAGCTCACACTTAGAAGGCAATGTGCAGCCAGAGGAAGCAAGGGCAGGTGATCTGGGAAGAATACAGGGATATGGTCCAGAAGTGTAGATATGGGATCAGGAAAGCTAAGACACAGACAGAATGGACTTAGGAAGGGATGTGAAGACTAACAAGAAGGGAATCTATAATACATAGGTAAAAAAAAGACAAAAAAGACCCCAAGGAGAGTGTTATCTCCTGATAAATAAGCAGGGAGAACTGGTGACAATAGAAAGAGAACTCTTTACTCTTCACTGGCATCAGGGTTTCCATGTCTCTGAAGTCCCTGAACCTGTAAGTAGGGCTTGGGGAAACGAAGACCTTCCCACTGTACATGATGAGCAGGTTTGGGAGTACTTGATGAAATTGAATATCTATAGGTCTAAGCAGCCTGATGAGCTGCATCCCAGGGTTCTGATGTTGCCAAGCCACTCTCCATCATGTTTGAAAAGTCATGGCGGTTAGGCAAAGTCCCCGGTCAGTGGAAAAAGGGAAACATTACTCCTGTTTTTAAAAAGGCGCAAAAAGAAGATCCAGGGAAATACAGGCCAGTGCAGCTCGCCTCTGTTCATGGGAATATCATGAGCAGATCCTCATGGAAGCAATGAAGACAATGTGCTGAAGCACGTGCAAGACAAGGAGGTAACTGAAGACAGCCAGCATGGTTTCACTGGGGCAAATTGTGCTTTACCAACCTGCTGGCCTTCTGTGATAGAGTGACTGCAACTGTCAACAAGGGAAGACTGACTGATGCCATCTGCCTTCTGTAAGGCCTTTGACAGAGTGCCACATGACATCCTTATTTCCAAATTGGAGAGCCATGTACTAGAAGGGTAGACTATTCAGTGGATAGGGAATTGGTTGGATGGATGCAGCCAGGGAGCTATGGCTAATGGCTCTATGTCCAGATGGAGTCCAGTGATGAGTGGTGTCCCTCAGGGCTCTCGCCTAGGATTGATGCTCTTCAGTGTCTTCATCAGTGTTACAGAGAGTGGGATCGAGTGTACCCTCAGCAAGTTTGCAGCTGGCACCAAGCTGAGTGGTGTGGTTGGCACAACAGAAGGATGGGATGCCATCCAGGGGCATTCGGACAAGTGTTAGAAGTGGGCCCACAAGAACCTCATGAAGTTCAAGAAGTCCAAGAGAAAGGTCCTGCACATGGGTCAGGGCAATCCCAGACATGAACACAGACTGGGAGAAGAACTCATTGAGAGCAGCCCTGCAGAAAAAGGCTTGGGGGTTCTTGTGGATGAAAAGCTGGACATGAGTCAACAGTGTGCACTCACAGCCCAGAAAGCCAACTGCATGTTGGGCTGCTTCAAAAGCAGCATGGCCAGCAGTTGAGGGAGGTGATTCTCCCACTCTACTCTGATCTTATGAGACCCCAACGAAAGTACTGTATCCAGCCTGTGGAGTCCTCAGCACAAGAAAGATCTGTACTTGTTGTAGAGGGTCTAGAGGAGGGTCACAAAGATGATTAGAGGACTGGAGCACCTCTCCTATGAAGACAGGCTGAGAGACTTGGGGTTGTTCAGCCTGAGTAAGAGAAGGCTTCGTGGACACATTGTGACATTCCAGTACATAAAAGAGGCATAAAAAGGGGGGAAATGGTGATAAAACAAGGGATATGGTTTTAAACTAAAAGAAAGGAGGTTTTATTAGATATTAGGGAGAAATTCTTTATTGTGAGGTTAAGGAGGCACTAGAAGAGTGTGCCACCCTATCCAAGAGCTCAAGGTCAGAAGGTTGAATGGAGTCCTAGGCAACCTGATCTACATCCCTGTCCATGGCAAGATGAGGTTTGGAACTTGATGATCTTTAGGGTCCCTTCCAACCCAAGTTATTCTATTATTCTCTGATTCTGTGACTACTGAGAGGTGTCTCTGCCCATGGCAGGGGAGAGTTGGAACTTTAAGGTCCTTCCGACCCTTAACATTCTATTATTTTATGTTTGTATGATCCACCTATCAAACCTGATAAAAAATGCACTTCTCAGATGAACGAAAGTCGAGTGCCTACTGAGGACAAAAAGTTATAAAACAACATGTTAATGAGGCAAGAAGCTTTCGTGGTTTTTTTAGCTCTCCTACCTCTCCAGAGCTTTCCTAGTTCTCAGTTTGTGGCAGCATGGTATCACTCCCCCTGCTCTATTTTCATTGACAGTGTATTCCAGGTTATATTTTCCCATGCATAGTAATTTGAAGTTGCAGAACAACCTTATTAATGAATAATTACTCTTTTTAGAAGTTTTTACCTAATACTTTCATAATTGATTAATCGCAACATAGATTCTACTGTGAAGTGGAAACAAAGGAGCTGTGCTTTGAAAAAGCTCTCTGCATCTATATAAAACAAGACAGCCTTTGCTTGTATAAACTTTCTTGCTTATTAACTTGCACAGCACATGCATAAACATTCTTGCTCTGCATGATTCAGTGACTCCGAATTTTAATAGTCCCTTTAGGTAGAACCACTGTAGAGAAAATGATTTAAGAAGCAAAATAAAAGTCAGTGAACAGTGATAGAACTCGAGGAATTACAGCTGATATTTCAACGGAAGGATTTTTTCAGAAACATGCAATGTATCAAGACTCTGTGCATTCAGTCAAGAATGTATTCTTGATACAAAGTCTACAAAACATCTACCCAAAATTAAAGCAGTACCTTTAAGCATTTATGACCTTCCAAAAACACTGACAAAACAACAATAACAATTTACTTAGAATTTACATTTACAGTTGCTAGAAGGCTTTTACTCTTCAAGCAAATATTATCAAACCGTCAAATTAATTCCTTAAAGACCATCAAAGACTACCATTAACTGCATGGAACATTTAAAAGCAGATTCTTATCTTCTGTGGGAATGATGCAGCCAAACAAAAAAGGTCGTACATTTAATCCTTAATGTGACAGAACACTGACATGAAAAGGCTCTGTGTGACTTTTACTCCTCACTCAGTTTATTCCCTGTTAGCCAGTAATTATTTTCGCTACTTTTTTTTTTTTTTTTTTAAACACATTCTCCAAGTATGTATTTAACTTGGGACTTGTGAAATGGTTAAATATAGTTGCAGGCATGTTGCCTGGTTGCATGTTGCAGAAGTGTGACATTTGGTATCCGAACTGTGATAATATGGAAAATAGAGAGAAGAGAATGATTACAGAAGTTTAGGCCCTGCAACCTAAATAGAACACTACACATAACATATCTGTATATATTACAGATATGCATTAGTTAGTATGTATAAATCCTTTTTCCTTGCCTTTCTGGCAATTAGGAGGTTACAAAACAATCTGTGCTTGAGTTGTTACAAAACACATACCAACAAAACAAATACCAAGTTAAAAATGAGAAACTAGGATGCCTTTACTTATGCAAAAATGAGTTTTTTTGGATTGTTGGTCAAAAATTATAATAGCTATTAATTGTGCACAGACTGCTGAGCTGTCCTAGTTTTTCAGCCCAAATTATAAGTTGTTCTGTATTGATTAATAATACACAACAGCTTTTGTACATTTTCACATAGGTTCTACTCTATATTGGAAGGAGAAAAAAGCACCAATTAGAAAAAATCCCAGTATAAAATATTAATAATTAAATTCTAGCTCTACAGAATATATTTTTCAAGACAGAGGTATGACACATTCACATACCTTGGTTTTTCTAGAATGAAAGTCCAGAGACAAAAAAAGAAATCTGCTAAATGCAAGCCAAGTGAACTTCATGCCCCAGCACAGCCTCCTGCCCAGCACCTTACAGATCTATTCCAAGGCCTATATGAAGCATTTTGATCCCGCTTCAGCAGTAGTTTGAATAATATATTCTGTCAGGTTATGCAATTTTCAGAACAAATAATACCTCACATATTTGGTAGCAATATTTTCTACCATGAGTTAAAGTGGTTTGCAAACACAAATACTATGAAAAATGCATGTAACAGTTTTTCAGTCTGAGATTACACAGCAGTAATGTAAAAGGTGAAATTGTGAATTATTTTAATAACTAGAAGAAGGATGATTACAGACCAGCGGAAGAGTGTACTCTGCATTGCAGGTTCTTAGGACTATTAATATCATGTGTTAAGAAATAGTTCATTGCACTTCAGAAAACTGCCAGGCTTGCACTTCTGTATAGTAAATTGCCTTTTATGGAGAAGGATTTTTAAAGATCTGTCAGCCCTTTTACCCTGCTGAAGTCCAACTATTCCTGTATTATAACTAAATTTTCTCTTGCCAAACAGGAAATGTGGGTTTCCCCTTAAAATCTGTTTTCTGCTGTAAAAAGGCAACCCTGAATTCTGTTATGTAACAGGCTGAAATAATGGCAAGAGCTCTGGTCTTCTGCAAACACATTTCTCCTGTCCCTTTAATCCAGGACAGGCGATTCTGTTGCTCTAAGGTCTGGCTACAGGATAAATTTCATAAACTAGATAATCCTTTTCTAGATGGGATGAAGTGAAAAGAGAGCAGAAAAAATTATTTTCTGCCAGACACAAGCAGTTCAAGGAGGCTCTCCTGAGAGTGGTAGCACTTAGTCCATACTCCTTAGCTCCTGAAAATGAAAGAGGATGGAAAGCAGAAGCATAATAGGGAAATGGGGTCTTTCAGGCCAACGGGAAAGTACATAGGTAAAATACCTACCAAACACTTTCCTGTTCTCTAAAGCAGAAAAACACACACCAGAGAGGTACCTCAGTAAACCCTTTGTTTAAACCACAAGAAGGAGAAGAAAGACATATGAAGAATACTTTCCAGATGATGTCATCTAATGTCACAAACCAGGGTTTGCAAATGTGCACCACATATTACAGTACAAGCCTTCCAGTACTTTGCAAGGAGTAAAAAAGGTTTTGAGAAATATGACTGACTGTGAAAAAATTGAATAATCTTAATATTTCTGTTGTAAAGAACATGTGCAGCGTAAAACATTGATACTGCAGATCTGATTGGCTTTTTTACCTTGTGTTTTGAGAACAACGAAGGGGAATGAAAGACAAGTATCTCTTACTAAGACAAACTGCTTTCAGGTGGATTCTTGTGCTGTTGTATTTCTTTACTCATTCAAGAATACATGGATGAAAATTATTACATATTGTAACTCATATTGGAAAGCCATACACAACCAAAAATAAGTTCTGTGCTTAACCAAATGTTCTTATTTCAGCTGTTCTGCAAAAAAGCAGCCTACTGTTGAGTAACATTAATTTAAGACTCACATTATTTAATAAAAAAAATTTAAAAATAATCACCTGATCTCAGCCCTATGCCATTGATTCCTCTAGAGGTGGAGAGAGAGGCACATCTAGAGGCGGGAGTAGCATAATGTGTCCTCATCAGTTAGGGATTCGATCAAAAACATTATTTTTTGCTGATATTTCCACAGACAACTATCTTAAACTACTAATTTTGAATGGGTTACCTTGGGTGAGATGTACTCATCCTTAGCACCCTGACTAATGCCACTTGTGGTAAGAATTTAAGAATGGGAATTTAGAGTAAAAACTAAATCATTAAAGTTATTAAAGAGCACCTACAAGGGAGCAAAAAAACCTTGTTGCTGATATTAAATCATCATGTCAGAATTGGTGCAATAGATAGCACCATCACATTCAACAAAAAAAGTAATTCATTTATAGGAAAAAATAACATTATATGCATTGAAGAAAAATATTTATAGGTGTGGTTATTATATACCCATCACTACAATTTGGCGGTATCACATAATTTAAATTGTGACATAAATAACAATATTCTATAGCAAGCAATAATATTTATCAATTATATTTCTAGCCCAATTTAATACTCATTCATGCTTGGACAAATAGATGATCCTTGGCTATCCAAAGAATAATAATTTCTGAGTTAACACCCTTCCCAGTGAATACACATCTCTGCCAGCTTTTACATTATCCCTCAAGCAGAAGGTCAGCTATCACACCTGAAAACAAAAATTGCAACATTAGCGTTGACACAACCTATTTGAGGGCGAAGTGATGATGGCAAGTGAGAATTAATGGTGCTCAGCAATAGATTTCCCAGAGAATCCCACTCCCTGTAGAGGAAGTTTTCTTTGATTTTGTCAGATAAATTACTTCCTCAACCATGAGCCCACAGTATAGCATGAGAGACAAGCATGACAACGGAAATCAGCAATAGCAGAAACACTGTACTAATTGGGTCCTGTCACACATCTGGATTTAATGGCATCAGCAGAAGCAGTTAAAGGCTGTTAGTAGCCCATAAGTTTTCCCATTTCCCAGAGGTGTTTCAAACACTGCAGACTCCAGTCTTATCTGAGAACAAAGAGACTCTGATCACTCAGGCTTTGTCACCTGCAACAAAACTGCCTTACTGAGACACCTACTGTCCCTCTAAAATTGCCATAAACAGTTCATGTCCCCTTGGAGATCTGTCCACTTTTAGGACCCTCACATCACTCCTTACACTTGGAAATGTAACTAATTTGTATAAATACCTACCAATGAGTTGGAAGATATTACTAAGGTACCTTGGTCAGACTTTCACTATTCTGTAAGGGTAAATTTATCTTTATATTTTGCACAGTGCAGGTTTCATACCTGCAACACTGAACTAAAAACATTATCTGAATCAGATTTTTTATTGTGCTATTGCTGACTTTTTATAATTAATCAATTAAACATGTTCTGCACCAAAATAAAACCTTATTTTCCTAGCTATAGTAAGATTTTTTATTATTAAAAAAGAAATATATATCAATATAGCTACAGAGATTTAGGGATCTAAATAATATTTATTCAGTCCTGTATATGGAAGTCCCATCTTTCAGAGATTTTGGGGAAGTCAGAAGGATTACAAAAAACTGCAGGGCAAACTGTTGAAGAGATTAAGAGAATTCATTTAAGTTTAATCAGGATTTTCCAGAATAATATTTGATATATAAATAATTCAGGTTTGAATAATATCCCAGAAATTTGCATTCTGTTACCCTGTAAGAAGACAACACATCATTCACACCTCATATATCTTCCCTTGTTTTAGTACTGCTATAACTATGAATAAGACCATAAGATAATATTAAGCATTTAGAAGGGTAACCAACACTAGCAATATTTCAAAGTAAGAAATTTTTCCCCCTTCTGCACAGAGGTCCAGCTGCTCAGCAGAAGGCATTTTGTAAAGTTAAAAAAGAACACCGTATCATATCTTGGCAAAAAGCAAAGCTTTAAATTTATTCAAGATTTCCCCACAGAAAATAAATAGGTTTTTATTTCTAAAACATACATGAAATTAGCAGTCTGATAGACTGTGTAGCAATACAAATTATCAGTAACTGTAATGATACAAATTACTCCACCAATCCATTTCAGTCATTCTAACCAAGAAGGATCTCTGCTGAAATACCAAAATTGTTATGAAGAACCACAACATAATGATAGTTTGCATATAATTAGTAAGTCAAATGGAATTGCATTGGAGACAGAACAGGAAAGCAGTTGTCTACTGATTCAATAAACTGCATTTGTCATTCTCAATTTGTTTTACCATTTGGATTTTAATTACAAATCAAGTACTTAATCTAAGCTGAAACCAGATAATTCAATTTATGCCAGGTATGTGTTTCAAGAAAGCAATCAGTCTGGAAGGGCACAAAGGAAGGGCTGGTGCAGCTGCCCAGACAGAGCTCTGGTGAGACTGGGCTGCTGTCCTGGTGCCAGCTTCAGGGCTGTGCCTGGCTCTCAGCACCCTGTGGGAGGTGCACCTAGGTGAAGGATCTCCTGCCCTAAGCTGCACAGCTTTGGGAGGAAGAGAATAGGTTGGTCCCCAGGGCTCTGTGTTGGGGCCAGTCCTGTTTAATATCTTTATCAATGATCTGAACAAGGTGACCAAGTACACCCTCAGCCAGTTTGGAGATGACAAGAAGTTAGGTGAGAGTGTCCATCTGTTGGAGGGCAGGAGGGTCTGCAGAGAGATTTGGACTGGCTGGATCAATGGGCTGAGGCCAATGGCATGAGGTACAGCAGGCCAAGTGCTGGACCCAGCACTTGGGTCACAACTATCCCATGCAATGCTACAGGCATGGGGCAGGGCAGCTGGAAAGCTGCCTGGTGAAAAAGGACCTTGGGGTGCTGGTCAACAGAAGCTAAACATGAGTCAATGTGTGCTCAGGTGGCCAAGAATCCTGGCTTGTATCAGAAATAGTGTGGCCAGCAGGACTAGGGAGGGGATCATCCTCCTGCACTCGGCACTTGTGAGGCCACATTTCGAATCCTGTGTTCAGTTCTGGGCCCCTCCCTACAAGAAAGATACGGAGGTGCTGGAGCTTGTCTGGAGAAGGACAACGGAGCTGGTGAAGGGTCTAGAGAACGAGTCCTGTGAGGAACAGCTGAGGGAACTTGAGGAATTTAGCCTGGAGAAAAGGATGTTGAGGGCAGACTTCCTTGCTCTTTATAAGTACCTCAAAGGAGGCTGTAATGAGGTGAGAGTCAGTCTCTTCTCCTAAGTTACATGTGACATGACCAGAGGAAATTGCCTCAAGTAGTGCCAGGAGAAGTTTAGACTGGATAATAGAAAAAATTTCTTCAGGGAAAGGATTGTCAAGCATTGGTACAGGCTCCCAGAGAAGTGGTTGAGTCCCCAGTCCTGGAAGTTTGTAAAAGATTTGCGGCACTCAGGGACATGGTTTGGAGGTAGACTTCATAGTGCTGGGTTAATAGTTGGACTCAATGATATTTTTAAACCTGAAAAATGCTATGGTCCTATGATCAATTTCTTTAAATACAAGGAAACCACTGAGAAAGTTAAAGCCATCAAAATAAAATACCCATACAGAGTTATATATATAATGACACACGCTTAATACAAGAAACATTTAATTCAGAATTTAAGAGCTAAAAATTATTGGTATTATTGATTTTTCTTTTCTTGTTCCCTGACAGCTAACCAATTACTCAGAGAAGACACACGCACATGATCTTACACAGTATCATATGCAGTAAAAAATTAGTAATTGAAAATAAAAAACTCACCATGTTGTTGAATGCTACAGTGGTCAGGCAGCTCAGGAAGAATAAACTCTTGTAATAGAAGAATATCAGGATGTAGCAATTATTTTCTATTTTCTCAGATACTCAGGCTATTGACATCTTGACAGGAGGTCAATTTGCTATCCAAACAGTCTCAAGGTATTAATTTGTCTAAACCTAAAGCAGGTGCTTTCTCAAAGAAGGTGATTCCTGAAACCATGCATGCCCTGTTATATCTGGTGCATAATGCTTTCCCCACAGCACAGGCTTCTTTGCTTATTGTTGCTGTAAGACACTAACTCTTGTCATGACACTGAAAGAAATCTGACTGGTGTCAGCAAATATCAGAGACTCAAAGCCAGATCAGAAATCTTGCTGCAGGACAAAGTTCATCCTTGTTACAAATTTCCACTAAGAATGATCCTACATTGGTCCAATGGCATCGGCCTGGAAGTGCTGGGTTTAGTATCACATCCTACTTATTTTCTGTGAATTAAAACACCTGCATTCCCTACATATATATCGCTGCTTAGATATATCCCTGTTATATGGATTGCTTCTGATCTTACATCTAAGAAGCTCTGTGGTTCAAATCTCATTTCAACCCAGTGGTGATGCATCTTTCTTGATGTCATAGTGACTGCCTTCAGTCCTGCCTAGCATTATTTTGCTTTTGGACAGATTCCACATTGCATACGAAAGAAAATAGGTTTTGACCTAATCAGTCCATTTTGTACCTCCTGGAAGAGCTATGTTGCCTCATCTCGTTAAGATGAGGCAACACACTTTCTGAGTTACACTTTCAAATGGAATAGATAGAAAGAAAAATTACATTTATTTGTTATTTTTACAAAATGCTCGGGGAAAACTAGTAATACATATATGCATAAACATGCATATATCATGTAATGTAAAGAAATGGGGTATAAAAATTACATTCTGTGCAAACATTTCTCAAACATATTTGGCCAAATCAACAAGTGAACTTAGTCTATCAGATAGCAGTGTAACTCAATTTTTACTGTGTTAAAAACCTAATTTTAACAAGGTCTACCCATCAGAAAGCAGAGCATTCTCCAGACTAGAGGGCATTTTCCTGCAGTGTTCTGAGGCTAAAATCGTAACAGCCTTATAGGAAAGCATGACACTTCTCTGAGGCACAGAAGCAAATTAGAGTATATCATTTAAATTGCTGCGTTATAAAGCTATTGATGTTAACAAGAACATATACTACTTTTCGTATCACTTATGCTACATTATTACTTGCTCACTTACAGAAGCCAAAAATCCCAATCTGTGAACACTGCACTTTGATTTTCTCACTCACTGACAAAAAAGAATCAAATTCTTGGACACTGGGCACATTAACCTCAAGTATCTGCCTAGAATCTTGACTTCAAAATGTAATGTATTTTGAAATTGGCTTAATCATAATTCTTCTTCCCTCATTGGGTATCACAATAAATGCTTTTTATTTTGTACTTTGATAAGCTGTGCAAAGAAACGCAGCAGTTGCCATCAGTAATTTGTCAAAAGTACACACTGCTTTATCCCCATGTTGGAATTGATAGATCATATGGAAGATCTGAATGATAAGGATGAGAAATGCAACGATCTCATCTGCATAATTTGTATTCTGGTAATGATATATATTTCATAAAGATGACAAATACATTTTATATACCACTATGTCCTGAACAGTATTATAACCCTGTTGTCTTACTGATGTCAAGGATAAACAGATTTCCAAAATATCTATGAAACATCAACAACTACATAAACATTTACCATTGTATTTTATATTCAACTCAATTCACTTTTATACAAATTATATCCATTTATATTCTGAGTTTGTAACACTGGGCTGACATAGGCCTGTCTTCTTATACAACAAAAGGTAAGTTTAAAAAACTGTTAAGAAGGACATTAAAGTTTTAATTTCATTAAGTGTTAATAAGCACAAGCAGACTACTTATTTTTCTACATTGTTTCCATGTTGTTAAGAAAAAAGAAAATAGAATAAAGAAAAAGGCCCAAATCCTCAATATTCTACATTACTACTCTGTATTTAGTGTTTATCAGATGGAATTTGGATTTCTAGAGTCTCATAAAACTCAGCTTTGTGAGTAAACAAAACTCAGTATAGAATTTGGCTCTTACTCATGGAATTCAAGTGATCTTCCTCACTCATGGGCGAGCTTTACTTTGCTCTCCATGACCATCCTATTTCAGATAATGTATCTTAAAAGTAATACTGGAAAATTGGCTTGGCTTGCAAGTAGTACTTGTCCTGATAACAGATCCAGTTTGTAGGACAGATGTATTCTAGCCATGCAGACCCCAGGAAGTGAAGTGTAAAAAAGAAAGAAAATAGATAATTTCTACGATCAGGACTGCAGTGTCCAGTGACAGCAAAATTACTGCCTGTACTGGTGCATGACTGGATGCTTAATATATTGATACAGTCTGTAATTCAATGTAACTCGCACAAAGTAAAATTGAGCCAGTCAGACACACTCATCTAAGATCCAAGTTTTCCTGGTGAGAGACAAAGGTCTGAAGTGAATTCTTTATATAGAAAATACTACAGAAAACCAAGAAATGCTCAGCTAATATGTCAACCTAGTCATATTTCAGGACCTCCTATGTTCAACACACTCAGATCAGGGAGCAGGTCCTGAAACATGACTGACCACTTCTGCTTTGGCAATCAAATCAGTTGCTGAAAGCCCAAGAGACACAAAGCTGTTTCTTAGGTGCCATGTCCATGCCATCTGTGCACAAAGGCCTGGTCTTTCAATCTTCTCCCTACCAGCAGCAGAATGGAGGTGAAGTAACATTCTACTGCACACAAGTGAATCACAGTCATCTTATTAAACAGGCAGGGTATAAGCACTTCAACATCAATCTCAAGGAGCTCCTATTAGATCAGAGCACTTTTTTTGCTGTTCTCACATATAAATAAACAAACACACTGACTCTGTGAACAAAAGAGGCCACTGGGATAGTGCAGTCTAACCTGCTGTGTAACATTACAGAAACTGTCTGATACTACTTCACAGTGCCTTCCATTGAGTCCCACTTCTCAAACAGATGCAGCACGCTGCTTTTAGCTCTGCTGTATTTCTAGAGGAACCCAAGAGATTGTGGAGAATTTAATGAGTACATTTCAAGGATGTTTGAGCATCTAATTCCCTAAATTGCTTCAGCAATCCTATACTAAATTCCAAATGAAATCTTTTAAATTAGAAGAATCCACAACAGTCCTTAGTAAATTGTTCCAATGTGTATTTACTTCTGTTTAAAAATATGCACTTTGCTTCCATTTTGAGGTTTAACTTCCATGTACTTGTGAGTCTCAGAAGTTCAATATTTTGTTGCCTTCCACAGAGAGAAAAGTTTTCTGACTCCACCCCCTCCCCCAACACTGAATCAAACCAGCCATTTTTTGGTCTCATTTGAACCAATCTTGTTGTTTCTCCCAAAGTCTCCCCAATTTTCACCAACTTCTTCAAGCATGAGTATCTTAACCAAGTATGCTGTGGTGTGGCCATGTTTGGAACAGAAAGGTGGCCTTCAGGTATTAGTAAGCCTGAATAGTGCCTTAACCTGCCAGCTGCAGGATCCTATTACAGCTGGTAATGTACCATGTCTTCAAATACCTTTTCAGAATTTTGATTTATGGGATCACATCCCCATTTTATACTCCTTTATTCTTATACTGCCTAATTCTTAAGCAAGACATTTGTTTATATCAATACAGGACATACATACAGAATGATACTTTATGTACAAATTCACCCCGAATTTTTAAGCAACTTACCCTCCTCAGTATTTATCACTTCACCAATTTCTGAAGCATTTCCATACTTTACTTTCAATGAATTTATATTTTCTTTCATTCCTTGAAATTGTCCTGATTTCCAAGATCTGAATTTTAGTTGTTGAAATAACTTCCTAGGAAGCTTATAAAAACGAGGCGCAAATTATTTCATTGTGCTGATTTTGTAACACTGAAATATTTCTCCTCACTTCTAAAGTAACAACAATATGATGAAATTTCTAGCCTACTTAAACTTCATCAGTGTGCTCAGATAAATTCATGCTTTAAGAGCAAAGACAATTCAGAAAGTTTCAATAATATGCATGCTTATGCATTTTGTTCTTGATGAATGCTAGTTTGTTAAACTGTTGGTTTCTTTTCCTTTGGTCTTGATAACACAGTCCCTTGCATATCCAAACATCACTATAGTCTCTCTCAAGCATACAAGCCTTGAATACTAGAATTCTTTGCCATGGCCCAGCTGTGACCCACCACTAATACAGTCCCTTCCCCAAATCATTAGACTGCGTTTTTAAACTGTGTCTGCAGCATGCAGACTGTAGCTAGAAGTGCTGGATGGGAAAGGCAGGAAAATAAGAGGTAAGTAGAAACTATACAATAGAAATAAAACAGATTGTAGCAGCAGTTTAAAATAATGGCCCAATGGCGGAGTTTCATATAAAATAAAGCTTTCTGAAGACCATAATTTTGTATTACCCAATGAGTCATAAGAGGCAACTAATGTGTCTTGGTCACACTTTCACTATCCAGTAAGAACAAATTTATCTTTTTATTTTGCACAGTGCCAGTTCTATCCCTGCAACCCTGAACTAAGGGGATTATCTGAATCATATTTTTTTATTATGCTTTTGCTGTAGTTGTTATAATCATATAAAAATACAAAGGAAGACTATATAAGGACAGATGTGCTTCCTATAACCTTTCCCTTGTGAGGACAAATGTGCAGTCCCCAATTGCATGAAGCCACCAGGGTATGGTGAGATATTTATCACCGTGCCTGTGTCTGCAATGCAAACCAAAGAAAGGCATCTCTCCCTGCATCAGCAGCCTAAAACCAGCGCCAGTTCCACACATCGGTTTGTTTCTAACAGTGGTGAATTATTTCAGGAATATGATTTTACACCATGGGAATAAATTGGATTTCCCACTGTGCTCAACTTGAAATTTTTTACCGGAAGAGAATGACAGCAATGCAAGAAATATTCCATTTCTCAGAGTTAATGGTGTCATTACTTTTTGTCTGACCATAAAAGCTTCTTGCAGGCATCCACTTCCAGTAGTGTGCACATCCAAAAATGGCCATTCTGAGTGAATTCAAAGGCTCATTGAGCCACTGGCATAAACCACAGTGGCAGTAGATGGCTAAAGAAAAGTATAGAAAAGCATAAGAAGGTTGAATAATTATGGTATTTCCTGAGCCAGGGATGACCTCTTCTAAAAGATCTTACAAGAAAGTTACTTATCTCTAACACTGCCCTTGCCTCAGGGATGTCACTCAACAGCCATGCTCTCACATGCAGCTCTATTTTGGCTGTGACTTTCACTTGAGGAAAAGAAAGTCACAAGGACAGGTATTTTAAAATAAAAAGATCATTTAGCATTCCATTAATAGGATTAATAGGAAGAAGAGGTGGAATAAATAAAAAAGACCAAGATACTTAAGAATTTACCCTCACTTCTCCTATCTTCTAAAATGTCGTATTTATTAAGGTAATGGGACATAGACTGGGAATCAGGCAATGATGGCTTGAAGTTGCTTCATCTCTCTTTTCCTGAGACTGTTCATGTGAGTTTATTAACCTGTTCACTTTGTTATTTAAATACTATGAAATAGATAAATGAATATTTTAAACAAACAATAATTATTTAAAAACAAATAAAATATTTGTTTTATCTAACAGACAGACAAATTACTTTTCTATCTCACAGTCAGTTTGGTTTCTTTTCTCTGATTCATAGGCTTTCTATAACTGCACAGGGAATTGCTATTAAGCTATAATAAGAAGTCCTGACTAAATTTTTCTTTAAAATACCTCAAGCAAGTCATAATAAATTTTTTTCAATTTGCACCAGAAATCTGTTTTTTTCTTTATATTTGATTGCAGTAGCTTTGCCTCATCCAAGCTTTTCTGCCTTCTCAGTGTACTTTACCTGAGGCAATTTTCTAATTTTTCTCATTACAGCTGTTACTTTCACACCAGGATTATTAGTAAAATATCTTATGTTTCTCCCTGTACTGCATCAAAGATTATCATAACTTTTAAGTGGTAATTTGTTCTCTTTGTCTTGTGTCCTTTTCCCCTAAGGAAAAATATTTTTCAGAGTCTGAGACTTCCACATAATTAGATCATACAAAACATCCACTATCCTGTCTCCCAATAAGACAAGAAGACCTTAAGGTTTAAATTACTTCTATATATTCTCACTGTAGAAGATCAATTATATTCCTTTTGTTTGGTCTCATTAAAGTTCAATTTCATCCATATCCCTAACACATTTCACATAGATTCTCTTTATCTGACTTTTTCAAAGCCTAGTCATCTTCTCCCTGATGATAAACATATCCTGATTTAATGGCATCTTTAAGTTCTGTCTGCATTTCCCTTGAAGAAAAATCACAACAAAAGAGTAACATTATATTTGCAGAATCACAGAATATTCTGAGCTGAAAGGCACCCACAAGGGCCATTGAATCCATCTCTTAAGTGATATTGTCAATATATTCCTGTAGAAAATAAGTGGACCACACCTTGTTCTTTCTAATAAATGCATCACTAATCAAAATACCTTCTTCAATGACATAATGTTTTCTTTTACCCAAGCTACTGGGAGCTGAGGGGATAGGGTGGGGTTTTTCTGTGTGTACGGAAATACATCTTAATATACGTAAGTGATAAGAAAATTTATTACTGAGAAAAAAAAATGCCTAAGTTAAAAGTCCAACTTTTGCTTGGGAAAAATCACACCACCGCAAACCTTATGTCACCTTTTCAATAAAGTTTTAGAATTCTACAGAAGGCCAAACTAAGGCAAAGTTAGCTGAACTTATCCATTTCACATTGTCAGAAGATACACACTAGTTCCAAGTCCTGTCCTGCAAAGAAAATTTACCACTTTTTGTAGTGTATATGTACCTTAGAAATATATACTTGTAATGTGTAATGTATATTTGTAATGTATAAGTACATATATGCATACTACATACATAACATGCACAATCATATATCTATATCTAACTTTATATCTATATATATCTCCTATAATAAATCATCATGAATATAGTTTAATGGCTATGTTCGGCCATATATATGGAAACGTTTCAGCAATCTGCTATTTTCTCCTCTGAAAGTAAATTTACTAAAATACAAAGTAATTTTTACTGTTGGATGATTAGACAACATCCTAATTGTGAGAAATTATATTTTTAAAGTGAGGTATACATTGAAATTTTTTGTGTCAGTGGAAAACAATGAAAAAAGATCACTCTGGAGTGACACAAAGAGTATTCCTGAGATGTAAAATGTTTCATTCAGTATCTTAAACTCATGCTCTACACAGGGAAATTTATAAACTGAAGTACAGAGTACCATACCTAACTAACCTAGAAGACCCATAACCAATTATATGATTAACATATTAATTTAACATTACAATTAAATTGCTTGTAACTGAACTTTAATGAGTTGAATATATCATAGAGTTACTTTTAAAATCATATCAAACCATAAGCAGAATGACCACCATTTAAAAAAGACGTAAAAAAATCTCCCTGTTTCTAGTGCATGTATGTTTAAGTCTGCCATGAGGTAATAAAGAAACAGGATATGGAACTGATTTTAATTTGTCTCAGTATGATTGGCATTGGGAAATACCAATAGTTCACTTTATGTAGACATTTCACTACTATTCCATTTGTGTTCCAGAGGCCAGCTTATCTTCAATATGTCCTATCAGGTCAGCTCTTAGTGTAAAAAAAACAAAAACCAAAACAACCAGAAAAAAAGGCAAATTAAAGTATCTGTGGAAATTGTGGGAAAGGAAGTTCTTTCCCTACCAGAGCTTTACCAGGCCATTTCAATGTTGCTTCCAAGATGCTGCAACTCCTTGCCATGCTTATCTTATGTACTTCATTTTTTCCTCTGACCTCTCCCCTTTGTTATATTTCTCTAGGCCAAATCAATCCTTCCTCCTACACTCCCTACACTCTCTCCACAGCTCTGGTACATCTAGCTCTGGGGCTGTATCCAACGTTTAAGTTTATAGTAAGTTTATATTATACAGATACATTTTTACATTAATATCAGACTTCTGAAAATCATTCACCACAACGCTCGAAGACACCCAATATTAACAGAGTCCTCAGCCAGCATAATTAGGTAAGTGCAAAGATGGGTTATCATATGTGTAATTTTCTAGACTACCTTCATTTCCATTAAAGCAGTTGAGAATTTGCAATCATTTGGCTCCCTACCATTGCAGGAGGCAGATCTGGAGAAAAATGAATAAAAGCAATGCAGAGAGAGATCAAGCAGAATCATCAGAGGAAAGAACTCACCTCCTTTAGTCAGTTTTCCATTTTAGTCGTTTCAATAGTTAAAGACGGAAGAGATTTTTTTGCCCACTCTTTAATTCAGATGTCAGTTCCAATACTTGATGCTTGAGTGTTCTGAAACACAACCGAAGTGTAGGAGTTAAAACTACTGGCCTGAAAGAAGATAAAATTTTTAACATGGCAAGGATCTATGTATTCATTAAAAATCACAGCAATGTTGAGATGTTTTGTAACAACGCTCCATGGTAAGGCTTTCACATGGTTCCACGCTCTTCTGCTTGCAACAAAAAAAAAGAATGTTTTGATTGCACAATGCTGCCTTTGTGGTGCCATCTCAATCTTTCTACTCGCCCTGCACAATGCACGAAGAGTGTATTGGTTCTTTTAGCAAAAGATGCAAAGACTAGGTACATATGATTGCCTCAGTAAATCTCTGCAAGCTCACCTCTCCCCCACTCACTCCCACAGCCTTTTCTCGCTCTACGTAAACACCATGCAATCCTGCTGCCTGTGTCTGGAGAAGCAGAGGAGAATGGTGAGAAAACCTGAACCACCTAGCTGTATACATGGTGCTTCCCCCATCAGCATTCCATGGGCAGTGGACAAAATTGCAACAGCCAAGTCATTGCACATTAAAATATATGATTTTTTAAAATTATATAAACTGAAAATACTTTTTTATAAGCCATTTTCTCTCTCTTGTAAGGAAAATTAGATATATGTTTTTCCCTCTTATTTCTCCAGTACTACTTACTGAGGCTAACAGAAATAAATGGCTTTCCTCTGTGTTATATATTTGTTCTCTATGAGTCATCTCACTATTTAAGTTTTGTTTCTCATCACCTAAAGGTCTAGCCTATTTTATTCTGTCTTTTTTCATGAGAACAATTTGAAAGTACAGGCCAGAGTAAGTGTGAATATTTTGTCTTGTAAATGTAGCTAACTTCTCAAATCAAACTTCTACTGCAAAGTGTACTAAAAGAAAAAAATTTACAGCTAAGGGTCCTTTATACTAGCCTTGGATTATCCTGAAGATTTATCACTACAACAATTTGTTTGATGTGTTCTTAAGTTATTTTAATCTCTTGGTGCTCATTCAAAGGAATACCTTTCCACACCACAGTTAACTATTGGGGGTTAGTTGTCAGAAAAAGCGAGGAAAAATTTTCAGAGCAAAAATAACCTGAAAATATTACAAGCTCATGCTTATAAAACCAGAAGAGACCAACCCGATCAGAGTCTGATGTCCCACTTCCCACAGGTAAAAAAACTTCCACAAATGAATTCCTTTGGAAGCGTGATGCACATCTTAGTAAAACATCAAGCTTTGAATTGAAATTCTTTGAAGTAACCACTAAGAGGACAGGAATAGCCTCTGGACACCAGAGGCGATTATTCCTGGGAATTCCTTGACCTCTAAAGCAGTCAAACAGATGACGGCTTCAGACTCCTCTTTGTTCCTGTCTTTATGTTTACTGCGAGTCCTGCTTGCAAGATAAACTAAATTCTGACACTGCTTCAGAGTCTCTGACATCAATGTCAGGATAAGAAACACATTCCACTAGCACTCCAATGACAGCACTTTGTGTAGAGCTGGCTTTGAGGGACTGCCTCTCCCGTGTGGTACATAACTATCTTCAGTGTATTTCTTCTTAATTCTAAAACTAAATTTCAAGTTCTTTCTTTACAGTTGGTCTTTCTTCGTTGGTTGTGCAGGGGTTTTTTGTCCGAAGTAGGAGAAGAAAATATGCTCAAAGTAGGAAAATGAGATGATAAAACTATCAGATTGGCAGTGAGATCAAGAGAGAGGTACAGAACCAGAGACTGCTTTAAAATTATTTCAGAAATGCACGTATTTCCTGTTGACAGGATCTCTTTTGAGGAAGGATTTAATTTGCCTACAATACTGACTACATCATAAGCATTTCAGACTTTTCGTGAGAGTATAAAATTGACAGAGTATATTTAATTGTAACAAGTAAACTGGATTGATTTTTTTCTCATAACATCTCCTTAGGGAGCTTACAAACATAAATCTCTAAAGGAACAAATCCTCCAGGTCTTTAGGAGGAGCCTTGAGTTGTAAGGACTTCTCTGAACCCATTGAAAGACCCTGAAGCTGGAATCAGATGGGTCTCTCTTAGCTGACAGAATTCATCTGGATATGAGATATTTTAACTAGTCAGATGTATTTAGTGATGACAAAGACACTGGAGGCAGGCAATGCAAAGGTATCACCTCCACCACACAAGTGTTAAGCACACTGTACGCCACGGCCGAAAGTGTAAAAAAGATAAAATTTGAAAGTAACTTCCTGCAAACATGTAAGTATATCTGACAGAGTTTTCAGAGATGGCCATGGACTAGTGTGCTTCAGAACACACAGTACCATCCACATCAACAGCCCAAACTAAATCAACACTGGCTTAATAGGTTTAAAATTTCTTTAATTCTCATCCATTTTGCTTTTGGTCTTTCTTCTTGGTCTTGTGCACGTCTATGCATGCTAGCCTTCTCTGACCACTTTCCTTATTTTTTATTTAATCAGAGAGGTACAACCAGGAAAGGTTCACAAAAACACAAGATGATGATAGAATGTACAGAATGACTTCGGCATAAGGGACAAATGAATAGGGTAACACTATAAAAAAAAGAGAAAATTGAATAATGGACGATTATGAAAACATAATGACATGGAGAGGTTTAGTAAAGTTATTTCTTTCATTTCTTTTCCTCATTCTACCCAATGCAAGAACCATATGGCATTAAATCAAGCTGGTTAAGTGACATATCATAAAAAGAAAGCAAGCTGAACAAATAAAGAGCGGTGGCCCTTTCTGCAACGTGCAGTTGTGCTGTGGATCTCCTGCCACAGGAGGCCATGGACATCAAATCACACCTTCAAGAAAAGTAAAGAAAAATGTTGGAAAATTAAATCCCCTCAGTTTTCGGTAACTAGCAATGTTTAGAAATATCCAGCTCAGAAAGACCCAAAGCTCAAGATATCAGGAGGCTAAGAGAATATGTTTGCCATGTTCGTATATTCTTTATTTTGACCTCTGATACATGAAACAGGCCATGGGAAAAAACTACTTTTGAGCTTGATGTTAATTTTTATAATTTTTTATGTGTTTTTAGCTAGATTTTTTCTAAAAAGAAACCTGGCAAAAAAAGTGTGGCAAAAAACAGGAGCGAAGAATTATCCAGGACAAGTGCCTAGAGAGGCTGTGGCATTCCCATCCTGGGAGACACTGAACAAGATGCTGCACAACTTGGTAACTGCCTATAATTTCTTTCTAGGTAAATTCTTCTATGAATCTGTAAATCTTAGAAGTAGACTTCTAATCACGTCTGTACCATTCCTGTGCAGAACACCAATTCACAGTGTGACCATTATCATTAAACTAAATTTCAATGAAGAAATGAAGGGCAGGTCTTCAAGTGTTTTATTACATACTGAACCATTTGATTTCTCTTCTACATAGTGTTTCTTTACACTCCTGGGGTTCTGCTTGTATGCATAATTTTTAATTAACAAGTACATACTGTAAAGGAAATGGATTAAATTTTTACCTGTTTTTTTTAACTACTTTGTTTCACCACTTCCTATATGTTTTTTAAATAATTCACAGTGAAAGTGCATGAGTATCCATTTTTTCAGTACACAATATCAAGACACTGACCAACATTAACAACCCAAATCTGTTTCATTACAAAGGTGTACTTAGAGGGGCTTTATATACACTGCAACCTTTCAATGAGGGTGAGTACCTGGGGTGACAAATGGCAGGTAACCTCTGATGTTCAGAAGAGGCCGAATCAGATAATGATTTAGTGCATATTAAGCCAATATCATCAACAATTGTTTTACTTTTTAAGCACTGGGCAGGAACTTCATATAATTGCTACCCAAATTATAGCAAAATAATAATAATTACAGAAATTAGGACTGCCTAGTAACTACATGCAAATGAACTTCTAAAAATTTAATTACAACCACACTAGTGTAGTAGTAATGGGAATACCATAAAGCTTAGCAGTGAGTAGAAAACTCAGTCTTCTTCCTATAAAGCCAAGTCTGCAATATCACTCACATTTATTGAACCTCATTTGTAAAATTAAGAGTCTCCCTCAGACAACTAAAAATCATGCTGAGTACTCAGCCACAGTAAATTACAAATATAATTAAGTAAATAATAAGAAAGCCCAAGTCCCTACTTAAATGCACTGCCAATTCAGCTAATCCAAGCACAGCAAATATTAACGCAATACTTCAATGTCTACAGCCCAGCTCCTGATCTACAGTAATAATAACACATTAAGATTTTGTTCATACTCAGAGCAAACCACTTATTTTCCCCAAGACAACTGGAGCACCAGGTTGCCAATAATAAGCTGTTCCTATCTTCCATCATCCTGCTGGGGAAGGCAGGCTGGGAAGATGAGCCCTTTTAGCCTGATTGTATTTGCCACCAATTATAGAGGCACAGTCTTTTGATGGTACTTTACTTTAAACTGAAAAAAAGCTAACCTGAAGGATTAAAATGAATGCCAATTAAAGGGCTCTGTAAAGTGTGATTTTTCAATATGCTGCTTTAGGAAGTCACTACACAATCACTATTTGAATTCCATTGTTTCTTCATAAAAAGCACAAAAAACTTACATCTTGGAAAAACCTTCTGATTTTAGCAGCTGGCACACCAATAAGAAAGACTTTAAAGTTCTGCATTAACAGTAAGTACTATGCAAGAAATGAAATGTGTCTAAAATTATGCTGACAGCACCTGTCACTTGCCAACAATGTACACTAGCATTGATATGAGCTGCTGTTTACAAGCTCACCGAGAAAGGATTAAATACAATTTAATTAATTCAAACTTAAATATGTATTTTTACCACTATACAGCAGTGTGTGAATGGTAGACATTTCACTGTCTCACCCCAACTGTATTATTCTAAGCCCAACCTCATAAATATTAATTGCTTTTGAAACTGAGTTATAAGTCTGCACACGAGATAAAGGAAAAATCCCAAGCATAGGCTTTCCCTCAACATCAATCCACAGGAGGAATAAAATATTCTCTATGAAATGTTCTTGCATCAGCACCAGTGGGAAGTTCTGCAGTCTATTCTAGTTGGAGGTAAACGGTTTTAATTTGCTCTTCATAGTCACTGAAAGAATCAGTTATATAAAGCCTTAATATTTCCAAACCTGTTTTTTAAAAAGGAGAAGCTTCCACAGCTCCTCACCCGACTGCCCCACTGTGAGATTTTTCATGCAATGTACATGAAGAATTTGGATTGAAAGCAGGCAAAAAACTACAAACAGGGGCAAAGTAAAAATAAAAACCAAAACATAAATCCACAATTTTCTGTACCTACCACCACCCCAAAAATGCGTTTTAAACAGAAATAGTTAAAAAACCTAAATTGAACACATTAGGACAGTTCAAACTGGGCATGCATACCAACTTGTTAACACATTAACAGATCAGTCAGCAGGTCCCTTGCAAGGACAGAGAGAGGGAGGGAGAGAGAGAGGGAGGGAGGGAGGGAGAGAGGGAGGGAGGGAAGGAGGGAGGGAGGAAGGCAGGAAGAAAATTTTAGCCCATGATTATTATATACAAAATAATTTCAGTGTGAAGCACTGAAGAGAGATCCCTGAATCCAATTCCCCTTACCATTTGCCACATATGTATATAGAGAAATATTTATTCACACCACATATATGATGGAAGTCTCTGCACTGTACTGGCATAGTCAAGTGAAATGTTACAAACAAATCAACTACAATATTTTTCTCTCACATAATCTTATGCATCCTATGAAATTTACAACTAAAATATCTGTACATCATAAAAGTGGTTGCAACACAACAAAGGTTTAAAAACCTGTGTACCTCAAGTAACATTTCCAGAAATATATAATAGTCCTTCTCAAATTACCCTGGTCTATATATTTCTCACACAGCTTTTACATTGCATCAATTGCCTTTTGGGAACACATATAGCAGCAAATATGTCAGTAGCACTTCAAGAATTACTGTGCTTTTAAACCACTCTAAATTTTCATCTCTCTATTCCCCAAAATAGCATGATGGGCAGTAGAAGACAGTAAGAAAACCCCCCAAGGTTTATTGTTTCTCCTGGTACACAGTGTAAAGTAGACAATTTCACAGTGTATCTTTCAGAACCTATATGTGAATTTTAAGCATGTCCAGCTCATGATTTTATTGCATGAAACCCTACTCCTGCAATCATCAAAATTCACTTTGCTTTGAAATGCTGAAAAACTGCTTCCAGCCTAAATAGCAATCATGAGGCATTTGAGCAGTTTTTGAAACTGAACATGTTAAAAAATGGCATCCAGCTGTTGCAGGAAGAAACTCTCAATTACACACTTGGTTGAAAATGCGCTGCATAGTAAAGAACTCTGCTTGTGTAGCTCTATTAGGAATCTGCAAACAGGGATACTTTGATAATCTAATCATACTTTTTCATAAAGGTTACATTTCTAGCAACACAAATCAATCTGTGTAACAGACCATCTGTCAAAATATTTAAAAGGGCATTTATTTCTCTTTACTATTTCCTGGTGAAAAAATGTCTCTCTCTCTCTCTTTTCCTTCATGTGGTCCAGGTCATTCTGCTCTTGCCTTGGAGGCAAAGTTAAACATCACTGTGTATATATGACAGAGGCTTTCCCTACAAGTTTCTGTGGTTAAAAACATCTGGCTAGGTAATGGCTTTCACAGACAGTGCACAGTTTTTTACGTTCGGTCATCATCCATTCACTGTACTTAAAACTCAAACCTTCAAACCTCCTGAACAAGGCTCTGGATGTTACACTTGATGTGGAAAAAAAGCTGTCAACAGAAAATTCATTATCTTTCCATCATGCTATACTGGGTGGTAAAATGAGGAAAGTTTACTCCTGCATGAATTCCCACCAAACTGAGCTGTCTTTGTTAGTCAAGGCACAGTAGGGATTATGTCCTGCACAGAGAAGCATTCCTTTTTTTTGGTAGAGAAATTGCTTCCTTTTTTTAAATCAGTGTAAACCATGTTTTTTTCTGTTCTTGTCAAGCAGAGAACAAAAGACCTAGTTCAAACTAGCTCCAAGTAACTTGTCAACAAGGCAGATTCAAAGTGTAAAAAATAACCCTGTATGTCCCAGGTTTAGATTACAGCAAGCATAAGGTCCTGATGCACATCTAAGCAAATGAAGAATTACATGGAACAAAGTTTATCTTTATTATCTGTGTATTATTATTATTTTTATTTTTAAAAATTTACAGAAAATACTGGCAGGTTGACCCTACAAATATTTTTCTCTGTATTTCATGCTAATAAGCAGGGCATATCAAGACAATTTTATAGAATCATGAATATGGTACATTAGCCCCAGGAGTTTGCTGCTGGCCTATTGGTGCTCACACTGGCTGCCAATACTGCTGTTGATTTGAACAGGAACATAGGTTGAAGTAAAGAGCTTTTTTAAAAACCCACACAATGTAATCAGGTTTATTACATCTAACTACACTAGCATTGGTTTTCAATTATATTTTACTGTGACAAAATTGAAAAAACAAATCACCTAATCAGAAGAATTTTTATACCTTTTTTTTGGATTATAGACTTCACAGCATACCAGTATGCAAGTGAATGTCAAAGAGAGAACACAACTCCTGTAACTCTGTGCTGCTTTTTGCTTAATTCATTTATTGACTGCTTGATTAGTTACTTTGCACAGTACTTAGGAAATGTAAAACAGTAATAAGTGCTAATTAATAATTTATATAACATTCAACTACAGCTGCAAATTGTACAAATACAACAGAAAATATGAACTGCATAACAGTGAAGCCTACGTTGCTGGTGAACTTCCTTCATTGGGGAAAACAAAAAGGGAAAGCAGTCATAGGCAGCAATCAGAGGGCTGTAGCTGCAGAAAGCCTGATCCACAGTGAGCAAAAAAGCAAGAGGTGAGGTGAATGAGTGACATTAAAGCCCAACTTAATACAAGCCCAACTACTTGTATTAAGGGGAACATATGGCAAAAAGAGGCAGAACTGCAAGGGAAAAATGACAGTTTCATTGAATTGCAAATGAGAGGCAATAATTTCAACATCCACTGTGACGGAATACTTCTGTGTGTTATTACAAGCTCTGGTGGATGGTGCCTTAGACCAATTAATGAATGGAATCCTTTGATGCAACAGCATTTAGTGCAGTAAGGCTGGAAGTGAAAAGGTGCTCCTGATAATGCTTTTTGATGACCTAATGAACCTGTTCTAACTGGAACAGCAGTTTCTGCTGTCAGAACAACTTAAGAGCTGAGTGATAAAGAGGAGACAGCATTTATCACTTCTTCCAAGTCCAAAATCATGCATAAATGGATGAAGCAAATAGAACAGAGTACCTAGTGACGGAATAAGAGGAGAAAGCAAACAGCAGTAGGAAACTTGCAGAAAGGACAGAGAGATTTGATGCTCTAAGAATAAAACTGTTTTGAGTTCTATGAAAACACCCACAACAGATGAATAGAAGAACTTGCGCATCATTTACACGAAAAGTTAAACACCTGATAGTTAACAAGAAAGAAAGAAAGTTAGTTAGAGTATTCTGTAGGTGAAAAGGAAACCCTTCCCAAATACTTCTGCCGTGACTTTCAAAGTTATACAATGAGTCAAAATGATAGTTTAAATGTACAACTAGATATTAAAAGGTGAAACTAACTAATGGGACAAAAGATGAAAAATGAAGTTAACGTTCATCATCGTAAGTAAGAATATTAGCACACTTAGGTACTATCTTTTCTATGATACCAAAGGTTTTCCATATGAGAAAAAAAGGAAGTTTTAATGCAACTTTATTAAGAGATGCATTTCCATTCCTCATTTTTTGATGGATTTATTTTCTTCAGCCTGCCAGTATATGCAAAACAGTCTGCAGAGATGATTTAACAGCACAACATAGAAGAGTTTTTTCACTTTCTTTAGAGAATGCTGAAAAATCTGATGGATGCATAAACTAAGAGATAAAGAAGCCAAAATCATCTTGCAATACCATTGTTAAATTCATGTAATAATGCCCAAAAAGACCACTGGAGTTCATCTGCAATTTTCAATTAATTTGCTCTAGCATGTTATTAGCCCTTTTTATATTTCATTTTTCTGAATCTTCCTTTTCTTAGTTTGGGGAATTACCATTGTTTTAATTGTTCAGTCTAGTTCTAAGGCAAGCAAGGCAAAACCTTTTCAGGTATTTTGTATTTTACTTTGTTTACCATAATTGTGGCCAAGTATCCAGAAATCAGAGTTTTATGATTCTGGAAGGCATTGAGAGCACTGTATTTCAATGGAGAATCTTAAAATGAGATGTAAATCAGAGTTCTAACTTAATGATCATGGAATGTAGGCAAAACTAGCTAATAAGTTTTCACAATAACAGGTGCTTTTTACTGTCCCTGGGCTAGTCAATCTCACAGAAGTCCCACATAATTCAGAAAATACCCCCAAGAGCTGAATCTTCATGACATGTTGCTAAAACTTTTATTGTTTAAGCTTGTAATGACATGCTGAGTGCTACATGGTGCATGACTCACATTCCTAATGAAGACTTTGTAACAAAACTGGCAATATCCTAAGTATATGAATAGCATTTCTGACAGATCACTTGGTAAACTTCGCATAATGGCAAATTATCTTAGGATGGAAAACCATCCTCAGAATACCATCAGGTTGTTTCTTCAGACAGCCCTTGCCCTTTTCCATTTTTTTAGTTAAATAACTACTGTGACTGAAAAATCACTTCTTGATATGAAAAAACTCCTTTCAACAAATTTCCTGAACAAGTACAGAGTATTTTCCACTTCAATTTTCCCAACCCAAACAAACATACTCCTTAACCCTCTAGAAAAATTCCTCTGTGTGGAACTTTGTTACTATTCAATACTCCTCAAGTACTCTTTTTGTTAACTCTGTGTGTCTGAAGTCCTTCTATTTAAAATGCAGAAATATTTATAAAATAATATATTCAGTGATAGATAATCCAGAGGTTTTTTTTTAACATAAGCTTTTGAGGAAGTGATTAATAAATGAACTGGAAAAATAAGCAATTAATGTCTTTGGCGCTGTCTCTATGTAATGTTGGCTGAATGTCTGAATGTGTTCACTTTGTTCCTTTGCACTCTGAACTGTTGATTGGTAATATTGGCTTCTGTCTGCTACATTACAGAAGACATCCGTTCAGAGACGCTTTCATTCTAGGCTACTGACCTCAAAATACCAGAACAATACAGTATCTACATTCTCCAGCACTTGGATTACTCTCTGTTGTAGCAGCCACTTGTAATACAAACATCAAATGTGTACATTTGCATGCTTTTGGTAAATACATTTTATATTCTGGACTTCATTGACAAACTGTATCTGTCTAGGTGTTAGCATCTGACTGCCATGCAGAACCCATCACTAAATGGTAGCTTTCACTTAAATATGCTGGCACTCAAAACTTCTCATTATGGCACATTGTAGGCATGGCTTGAGTGGTCAGAGTGTCTGTGCATAAATCCCAGCCTGTAATTTGCAAAGAAATCCTCACATGGAAGGAACATTCATTTAAACTGACAGAGATTTCTCCATTGAAGTTCCTCTTATCAAAAAGTTAAAAACAAAGTGATGAGTCAAGTGTAAAGACTTGAAGGAATGAAAGCTTGTAATGAAAATTCAAATCATTACTCTGAATGTTGGATTAATTTTATTAATCATTTTTCAATTAGACTTCTGGCCTCAAGCAAACTACTTCAGCTGGTACTTGAAAATGTGTCAGCACTAAAAATGGGTAAGTTTTCCTAAGAAGTAGACACAATAGATTTTATTTTAATATAATTTTAACAAGAAAACAAACAAAAAAAAACTTTAAGAAAAAAAGCCTTTATTTGGCATGCAACTACAATGACTACTGGCTTTCTGTCCAAGAAAGTATGACTTGATGCGTTTTTAAATAGCTTCCTAGCATTTTTTTTTCTGAGTGGCCTGAAGAAATAAAATTGTGAGCCTGATTTTGCATTTGCAACCAGAATGAGTCACAGCTAAAGATTTTTAATGCACTCTTGGTACAAAACATCGTATCATGACATCACTGCACACAATTCATATTCATTGTAAATTGTTTTTATAAAGAAATTGCTATTACAATTACAAAAAAACTTTGTAAAATAGAGTTTCATCAAGTATCTTCACCATGATTTGCTTTCACCTGGTTTTGTTTTCTTTTCTAGTCTGGTAAAAATTAGCCCTGTTACTTGGCTGAACATTTAGTGGCTTTCTGTAAGTGCAGATTTTCAATTTAAGTTTTGCAGTACCAGATGAACAATTCAGTCAAACCTCTAAACCAGGCCTGCATCTGACATGTACCTACTGCTCTGCTGATTACAACCTCTGCCAAAACTTTCAAAACAGCCACATCAGGACAAGAACATAGATACCAATATGATGCTTACTGAACTGAAACAAGAGCCTTCCTACACATTGCTCAGAATTACTGTTATGCAGTACCTTTATTGAGTCCCAGAATCAGTAAGCATGGTGTGTTGAGGTTGGCCAAGCCAACAAAAAATTATACAGTAACCTGAGTGATTTACCAGAGCTGACTACAACAATAACCAAAGTTTCCTTACATCCACTCCAACAACACCATTTTTATCTGGGAAGATGTTTTTCCTCAAGAATAGTTATCAGAAAGAGTGTTCTCTAGCCATTTCCAATGTATCCTAGTACTACATTGCAATATATACCAAAACCTGGAAGGTCAAAGAGAATCCAAGTCATAAAACTCCTGCCATGGTAGGAGGGCTGATCTACTTCAGTTCCCAAAGGTCCATCTAAGGTAACACATAAGGTTGAATTACTGACCTATAGCCAACCTACCTCATCTATGAAAGTAGTTCTCTTTCCTGCCTCTTATTTACTCACTATCAAAAATTTAAAACTCTTTTTGTATGGTTACATTTCCCCAAATACTTTCTTCCATTTTGAAGGCAAAAAAATACAGTTGACAAGTTTCAACTTGGGATGGGCAGGAAGCTATTGAAAACCACACTTTGTGTGTGGTTTTCATCCTGTTTAGGATCTTGAGATCCTAAACATTAGAATACAGAAATCCTGGTGAGTAAAGGATTTTGTATGTAAAAAATTGAACTGGCATCGTATCTGTTTTGAAACCAATTCACTGATGTGCCATTCCATACAGGGAGATGAACTGAAGGGCCATAATTGACAATTTCATTGGCAATACTGAAGTGGAAGCTATTAGGACTGCAACCAAAACTTGAGGGATTGGTATACAATACCAAGGAGGATGATGTTTGTAGAGCTGTTCCCAATGCCATAAGTGGCTCAGCAGCACAACAAGCAAGTGTAGCCTCTTTGCAACAATCTAGACAGAGATGTCCTCTGCATTCCTGGGTTGTTTTTCTCTCTGATATAAAAAGTACCAGACGAATTTGTGTTGTGCATGTCTTGGAACTCTATTATGTTTAATTATTGCATGCAAGCGTATCGAGAAAGTTAAAACCATTTACAAAGTATTAATAAGAGATGAAATAAATTATAAATATCCCAACTCAAACATCAATATATTTAAAAAAAATTCCTGAAGAACCAAAAAATTAGCAGTTTGTCTTTTTTCAACCACCCAGTTTAAAACTGTTTCTCTGAAATTCGATTTCATATGCAGGGCTCTCATGGCTTTATATTCTACAGAGAATCTATACAACTTGAACTTCTCCAGAACACAGCTGTTTGAATCCTATAAAGGAGTCCTTTTCACTCCATTTCAACTGTCCATTTAGCACTTCAAGTTAGCTGCATGCATATACATAAATTCACAATGTCTCTAAACATAAAGTCTGGCTATAACTACACCGCAATTTTGCCTGTGCAAGGCTGCATAGACAGGGGTAGTGATGTGTTGCGACAGTCCACTGCAATAGGACAGTCCTGGCTTCCTCAGTGTCTTTAGCCTAAGGTTAGCAAGCTCTACAAATGCAAATGAAGTTTCCATTCCATCACCAGCAGAGGGTTCTGCAGTGAAGGATGATTAATAATTATCCTTCTTTTTCCTTTCCCAAATTGTTTGCGTTTTCACAGTCTGCAAATAAATTGCATGGTTTAGTTTGCCAATGACTCACTTTCTATGAGTACCAGACATGCAAGAGGAGGTCAGAAATCCTAACTGCGCTAATTACAACACAATTACTGATTCATTTCACCTCCCTTTAACTATCCAGAGGGCTGTACAGAACCAGTTGGTGTGTCTATATGTTCATAAGAGATACACTTATTTTTGTCACATGAGGGAGATATGTACTGGGCTTGGTGGTGGGAGACTGGATCACAGTTTTTTAAGAATTTGTTTAATGACTTCATTTCTTTTAACAATTCTCCATAGTCAGAATAGTTTGTTGCTTGTTTTTTTAAACATATATATATATACATATGTATGTATACAATGCCTGAAACAGTAAGTCTTAAATTACTGGCTGGACTGCCTACATACTGCAGTGACCTCTGTGTTGAACAGCAGCACCATAATATCAGGAGTTATTTTTGATGGCAGTGCATTAATGGAACAAAGCCCTGATTCACAGCATAAGTGCATGAGGGGAAAAAAGCCAGCTAAAGCAGGGGGAATGCTACCGAAGCAGGAAATGCTTTAATACCAGATGCAGCTGAGCTCCCTCAACAGAGCTCACTTTGACTGCAAGCTGAAGGGATGGATAAGAAATGGAATTCAGTTGGGACTGAATCAGATTGGTAGGAATACTTGTCAGATATTTTGATTTAATTTTGTTTTGCACAACCAAGGGACTTTCCTTGGAGAGTTAAAGAGGTTTTTATACAGATAATGGCATGATGGTGCATTTCTGATTAAAATAGATTTCACCCAAAAAAAGTCAAGAAAAAAAATTTCATTACAACAAATTAATACTCCAGAGTCTATTATACAGGATATTTTTTCAGTATACACAGAACAGTACTTAGGCAGTTTTCAGAAAGAATATCCCCCTTTGATTTTTAAAGCTCTATGTAGTGTAATAAATGGCCAGCTTGAACAGAGAAGATGGTATGCAACTTCATAATGTTAACTTTACTTGCAGAATAGATCATGGTTTTCAGAATAGAGGTAAAAAAAATTTACCAACTCTTAGTCATCTGGGCACAATGCCCAGATGCCAAACTTTCAAAAATCTAGAAAGGCACATGCAAGAATAGAAGGATAAGATGTTCAGAGATACCAAAATGTGATAAATGTTTATGTTCCATTGGATTTCAACTGAGATGACTGTTAGAAAGATGCTCTATTTGAATGTCTGAAAAAGATGGTATTTTACAACCCCTCCTTCCCAGTTTCTTGGTAGCTTAAAAATAAATTACCTGATGATATGCCTTATTATAGGTTTCTGCTCTGGGAACACATGCAAATTCTTATTCTTTCACTAGGAAAAGAGACGTAATCTTTCTTAATCTTCAGACTATTGTTACAGTACGCTGATGGTCTGCAAAGGTTTACAAAAATGTCATTCAGGTGTCCTAAACTGAACCAACATTAACATCTATCTATCAGCTCATCCCTTGCTGCCCTTACTCTGTGAGAAATGGGAAACATTACCAGGGAAAAATCAGGAAAGCCTTTTTACTCTCTCTTAGTCTACAGTGCAATATCAGATATTTTAAGTGCTTCATGCTGACTGCCTCTCATATTGAGGAGTACTACAATCAATAGTTCAAATGCCAGACTCCCAAGTTCCATCCCACTCTATCTTTTCAATTGAAAAGTAACTCTATTTTGCCTTTTAAAAACACTTACTTATTGACAGAGCAACTCTCCCAAATTGTTATCCAACAGAGGCTGGAGGAAAAGTTTTTACAATTTCTAGAAGCATATTTAGCCAGAAAGAGTCAAAGTGCATCCATATGTGGAACAGTATTGCCCAAAGCAAGATTGTTTTGAGTTCCGCAGCTGCCTATGCATGACATTTGCTCTCATACACAAACATTTCCTTGTCAAACACACAAAACCACCCCAATCTGAATCCATTTCATCGAATATTCTCTCCCATTGGTTATCTTACCAGTTTATACACAGTCTAATATGTCCATATGGGTGCAGAGAACAATGCATAATGTCCCTGAGACAGAAAGCTTTGTGTTGTTTCTGTCTGTTAGAGACTGCAAGATAGCAATAATGGGGGATGAACTTGTCATAGGATGATAACTCTCTTAAAAATTGTCCCTCAAAAAAGAGCTTTGATAGAGAGGGTGGAAGAAAAAGAAGTATGGAGTATTATAGAGGAATTCAATCAAGTAACCAAAGAAAACACAATTAAGCTCAGGAGGTAAGAGCCTTGCTACACTATCCTTTATCAATGGAAAATAACCTCACTTTAGGGTAAGGTAATATTTTCAGAAGTGCAAAACTTAGAAAACTTGTGAGATATTTGCTACAAGTTTTGTCTAGATTGCTCCAGACTGCAGCACTACGTAGGTATTTTTGAGCTAGTTTGAAGTAGCTTGTCATGGTATCACAAGGTGGAGCAAGAGGATCTAAGCGCTGAGGTCCATTTTGATAGAATTTATGTTAGTACTTAAGCAGGTGACCATAAGTTTGCATGTTGGACCAGCTGGATCAGTTGTAGTGGAAAATGCTAAGCCCTTAAAAATTCCCATTGATAAGTGGCAATACCCTGCTTAGAAAAACACAGCAGGATAATAGAAAATGTTTTGATTTAGCCCATGGACAAAAGCATAATTCAGATGTGAGCAGCAGCAGAAGGAATGAGAGAATTTTTTCCCCAAGTTGTGCATTTTTTGGAAAGTACTGCCTATGTCCCATACACTCCTCCAAAAATCCTTCCTTGTATACCTATCTACTCTACTCATCAACAACATAAGGAGATGACCAAATCTTAATTTCCTCAGAAACCAAACCACTGACCCATACACTCTGGGGAAGGAAGAAAACTTCCTAAGCATTGTTCACGTGCCAAAACGTGTATTTCCAAGAAGACCTTGCAGAGGAAGGAGCTGCCTGGGGCAAGAACTGCTCACTCAGTTGCACACAGCTCCAGTCCTTACATGCAAGCTCAGACGACTGAAAAGCACACCGCTCTCCCTCTGCCCTCTCCTTCCCCAGCAAAGAAATGTACTAGAGGAATGTTACAAAGTTTACTTTGAAATCCTTCTACCCTCCTATTTTTAACAGATGACTCAGACTGTTCCAGCAGTAGTGACATGGTAATGAGCTTTCCCACCTGCAGCTTCCCCTCAGCTGCTCACAAGCCCCTTCCTGTTTGACTTGACAACTCAACTGCACCTAATCCTGCCCCACCAAATGCAGTTTAGCTTGAACTCTTTTATTATTTCTTCGTTGTTGACTTTATTCTTGTTCTTTTACAGATGCCCTTTTTTGAGAGAACAAGACTGGGGAGCAGCCAGGCTTCATAACTGTTATTTGATTTGATTTCACTAAGCATCATCCAAACTATGCACTCCTCTGAATGACAAAGAAAAGCTGCAATATCAGAAGAAGGATTAGCTACTTCCATAATAAAATAAGAAGCAATTACAGATAACATGATCTCTCATCTAAGGTCTTATTCTAGACACAGAATCTCTGAAACAAATATAGCTGAATTCATTGTCCCTTACAGACATTTTAAAAGCTCTTTTGAAATACTACACTATTTTTTTTCATTGTATTGAATAGGTGTAACATTTTACAAAGGCTGAAAAACTTACAGTCTACCACAATGTCCTGGGTTGGCCCAAGGGATGTCAATTTTGGAACTGACCTATGCAGCAGGAAGTAGTACAACTTCCTTCCTGAGAGAGAGAGAGCCAATAACCAGAGAGTTTTAAGTATTGATAGGTAGGTAAACCAATTAAAACTTGATCCGCCTTCGAGGAAAAAAAATCATATATAAGCAAGAAACATCTGATCCTCTTCCTCTTTTGCCTGCTGCTGCTTGAAGAGAAGGATCTCCTTGCTTCTCTCTCCGGTAAGGTTGGGCCTTCCCCTCCCCTTCCCCAGAGGGAGAGGTTTGTAATGGCCGTGCTGGGCATGGGGGAGGAACCGGCCGGGCTCTCTACAGATACAATTCAGCCGAGCCGAAATGTCAGCTACAGTGGGCAGCGTCGGGTCCTCCTGCTCCAGGCCAGGCAGAGGCCGGACCAGACTCCATCCAGCTTGGGCCGGGCCCTGTCCTGTCACCCCGGGCCTGGCTGGCCCTACCAGGCCGAGCCAGCCTCACATAGCCAGGCCACAGAGACTCTGTTTCTGTGATCCGGCTTGGACATTTTCAAACAGCCTGGCAGAGACCACGTCATCACACTGCTGAGAGAGAGACAGATTAACTCTTTCCATACCTAGACTAAACTTGCAGACACCCATCCTTCCTTGCACAGAGAGAAGAACAAGTGAGGACATCTACATAAACGCAGCACAGAGACTTTAAAGTCAGTGAGGAAAGCAGAACCGATGTCTAGAAGGAGGTGCATGAGAAGTGCTTCGAGAGTGAAGCTGAAAACTCTTTTGTAGAACTATGGTTGGGACTGAGCTAATAAATTCCCTGTAATATATGAAGAAATAGTCCAAAGGGGGGATGTGATGTTCTAACAGCAGCCAGTGAGCCAAGGCACCAGGGTGGAGATCAGTGGGTGCTGGAATAAGTGCAGTCCAAGCTTGAGCCGAGACACAGAAGATGCTCTGAGCTGTCCTGGCCCCAGGGAATAGTGGAGAACTTGTGTTGCCAAAGAGAACCTGTGTTGCTAGACACAGAAGAAGGGAATTTTCTTCGCTGCTGCAATAGAACTGTTCATCCTTAAAAGGATACCCCATGGACTGTCATAACCCCCCTGTAGTAGCTGTGAGCTGTGAGAAGGCTACTGGTGTGGGGGAAAGGATCCTCCACAAGCAGATCTCTTCTCCTGGGTGGCAGCTGGTGGAGAGGCTGAAGACCCGTAAAAAACTGTATTTTCTTACAGAAAATCCATGGTATAAGCAAAAGAGACTTCTCTCCCTAAATTAACTGAGACAAAAGCTATTTCAGAGATGGTAAACTGACTGGAGGTCGATGTGTTGTCTCTTTATGTGTTATCAGAGAAAAAAGCTTGAAAAGGTCGGGGAGGAGGGGTAGTCTGAAGAGTTTGTTTTGGTGTTTCTTGTCTTTTTTCCTTTGTCTTAGGTTTATTAATAAACTTTCTTTATATTCTATAAAATTTGAGCCTGCTTTGCCTATTCCTAATCCTCATCTCATAGCAAACATCAAGTAAAATTTGGTAAGTGTGCTGGCATTTAGCCAGAAACTTGAATTGGGGAACTGGAACCACTACACACAATAAAAATGAGTAATTTATAATTTATGAAAGGCATAATTTACAGTCTCTTAAGAATTTTTTAACAGTGTGATTCTCTTGCACTTTGGATTGACACCTGTGTGCTTAATTCAATTCAAATCATCATTCCGTGACAAAGTAAATAGAAGCTCTTTCATGCAATCAAGCTGTTAAAGAAAATTACATATATATTAATGCTTCAGAAGTTATTTTAATATAATTATATTAAAGATGTAATTATGAATCTTAACATTTCAAATTCATATTTGTATGTACTACTCATGTTGAAATAATATATCTGAAAAAAATAATGAAAGGGTAAAGACATAAATATATCATGATTTCATAAATAGAGCTTCTGGAGATATTTCATTATAATGATATTCCCTGCACATTACACAATCAGTAAAGTTGGGGTTTTTTTGACTATATTGAGATGTTTATTTCTTCCTGAATTATAGCTCCAGTCAGGAGATGGATGCTAATTTCTAGTAAGTTGTCCTCTAGATAAACACAGTTGTTTTAACATCTTATGAAAACTTTTTTTTTTTTTGTTTTTGCAGCTTGTGATCCACATCTGAAAGAGTATGAAAAGCAAAGGAATTTTATAAGAATCCCCTCAAAAGTTGTCAGAAATTCAGTTTTTCCTCTATAATAGTTGAATAAAATAAAAAAGCAACCACACAAGTGCCAGTGAAAATGCACCTGCTCTTTAACTCATTTTTAAATGTAACAACGAAACTGATTGCTTATTCACACTCGGCAACCTCAATATTTCAGGGAAATATCAATTATTTCCTGAAATGTAAATGGAAAGAGGCCTTACCTTGATATCATCTGAGTTTGAATTTATAAGTATTCTGACAAGACTGCAACTTGCTTAGCCTGAGAAAGAAAGTCAAGTTTCCCACATTTCAACATGGATGCTGAGAATACAGGACTAAAGACCTCTGCAATAGATTATCACATCTGACACTTTAAATCAGTTTTGACACATGGCCTCCTCCCTTTGCCAGTTTTAAAAAGATTGTCCTTGAAGAGGCAAACAAACTCCGGGCTTCTGGAGGAACAAAGATTACTGTAAATCCAGGTGAGGGAGCATATCTTCCCACAGGCCATCTTTTTTTTTGTGGAGAAAACAGAGAAAAATTGCCTGTCACAAAGACTGTGTGCTCTGATCTGTCCTATTTTAAAGCTTTATGAATACAGCAATTCAAAGGACTGTTGCTTATAGCAACAAATATACGATAGTACAGATGGAGGGGGAAAAAACATTACTGCAAACCAATCATTGTGCTCAGCACATCTACACCTCTGAGAGTATGTTGGGGTTTGATAAAGGAAGAAAATGGCAAACATTAATATTACAGTAATGAGGGGTAGGCCTGTCAGTGTTCACATACGCTAAGTCACCCTTAGGAGGCCTCCTATAATTTAAACATAGGCACTTATCTCTCAAGCCTATTGACTGATAAGGCATAATTTTTAAAACAGACAGCAAATGAATTCACTATCAGCTAATTACCTCACTATAGTTCCTTTTCATTAGAGATAAATATTTCCAAGCATTAGGTAGTAAATATTTCCAAGCAAAATAAAAAAGTTGTGACTGAAGATCAGCACTTCAGCAAAAAAACAGCAAGCTGAACAGCTACGATTGTGCCAATATATATTTGGCTGAGAGAAAATAATAAAATATATAAAAATGTACAATCATTACCTAAGAAAACATAAATTTTTGGTAATGGGGCAAACATGTTTCCCTTTGATCTACTGTAGTAGGTAAGATTTTACTAACTACAAAAATGACCTGACCAAAGTGTACTCATAATTTGTTTGACATCGACAGCAACATCAAAGGATCACAATGTCCCAGTTCTCCACCTAACTGGTAGCTTAACAATGTCACCAGTGAACTGATGGTACATCTTTCTTCTATGCAGTAATACAGTAGTACAGTAGTAGTGTGCCTGTAGTCCTCAACGTTTGTTCTTCTGCAGCAAAATCCAATATAGACACTTATTATTAATGATTCCCTCTCCCATCAAAACCATTGGTTATACAAACTGGGTGCCCGCTTTGAAGAGCTTTTAGGCTGTCTCCAACAGCCTTGCACGTGCCAACCAACCACATGACAACTGAGTTTGCTTAAACATGATCCATAAGAAGTCAGCCAACCAAGGAGATGGTGCACACAAGGGAATGTAACATAGTCCCCTCTCTCCTAGCAGCAGCAGTTTTGTGAATTGCTCCATTTTTTACTTAATTACAGAGTACAAGCCATTGTTGGCAAGTTTTAACAGTGAAATGGGTGTGATTTGTCATACTGGAAAGCTGGTGACAACACATAGCTTGTGAAGGGGCATTGACTGTTAGGTTAAAGTTTGTGAATGCAAATTTTTGAACATTTTCAGGAAGGCAGATGACTTCTCTGGAAGCATTACAAGCATAAAAAATGACTGCTTTCACTTTGAAATACTCTGAGACATGAAGGAACAAGAAGGTACAAGGGGCATGGCCTTGGTACTGTGCCTGGTAGTTGGTGCACGTGACATTAACTTTTATAGGTCTCACGAGCATTACAGGCCTGTAAGAACAGAAGTGTTGGATGTAAAGATAAAATACAAAGCATTGGGAAACAGCCAAGACAGAGTTTGCAAAAAGAAGTCATGCTTCATTATGCAGTATGTGTTCGTTGAAGGGGTTTATGACCATGTGGATAAAAATTACTCATTCATCTACTCTGATTAATTTCTACTTCAATTTCCAAAATTACTATGAAAACATTCCTCACGAAAGAAAAAATACGGCCACTGAATTTTGGTGCATAAGTTAAGAAGTTAGTCTTCACAAGCTCTCTTTGAGTCAGTCCACAGAGAAAAGCAGGTGTGCAGTTCAGGTCAAGAGCACAACCTTGGCACCTGTCAAGCCCTCCAGTATCTAGGTGCTCAAATGCAGGATGGTTTGAGGAAGTTCCTCCTCCAGTTTAGAGCATGCCTCATCTTCAGTGCTACTGTTCTGAAAGACTGATAGGAATGCTGTTCAGTAACACCTTCACAGCACATGGACACGTCACCAGAACCATCAGGTTTGTAAGGAACTAGCCACGATGCTGTAGCTGAGTCCTGCTGTCCAGGCTGGACTGGGAAAGCCTACTAGACACTGGTGCATGCCTATCTTTTCCTCACAGTATTTACTTGGCATACACCCCTCAAAGAAGAAATGAAATAATAATAATAAAAAGCTTTCATTTGGAACAGTGACATACTTTCTGAAGGAAGAAGAAACATAGGTTAAATCTGCTTATTCTAAGTCGTTTTCACAGCATTTTGTTGGCTGCTTGAACTTGTGGTTGGAAAAGAGAATTCCATGTGAATTTTCTGTAGAGGATCTTCACCATTTGTTTGCCTCAGCAGGATTCCATCTTACTGTGTAGCTCAGCAACTTCAAAATAATTGTTTTCTATCCATTCATTTGAAATTCTGGATGGCAGTCTTATTATCCAAATTGTTATTATGACAGTACGCGGATTTTTCAGTATGAATAGAGTATTTTGTTAATGTTCATATCCAATAATTCAGGAGCCAGCTGCTCCATAAATAATATGAAATCATCTTCACCATTTGAAAAAACAAGTAATCCAATATTAATCTTGTAGCTTCATCTCAGAAAATTCTATTCACCTATGAATGGTTGCTAGCAGTCTAAGACAAAAAGTGTATTTTCTAATCATTTCCTTCTTACAGTGTTTCCAGCTTTAAAGGTCTTGGTGTACACCACATCTGTCCATGTTCCTGCATTTTGATAAATGTAGTCTTGAAAAATCCATTTACCATCCAAAGCTGTTACAGTGTGCATGCATTAAAATGTTCTGCTAAACTATTTCAACAATAAATTACCAAAGCTGTTCTTTTTAGGATTGAATCACAGGTGAAACAGTTAAATGACCACAGGAAATATGTTGCTTTATATTTATTTTCCCCTCTCTATGTAAGATGATGTCATTCAGTATGCTCAGGACAGAATTTGTTTCTCTCATGACCCTTCAGTCTATTACAGACAAGAGCCTAGGTACCTGAACAAATGGCAAAAATTCCCATAATTCTCAAAAGTGGCAAATATTACAGTGAAGTCACATCATTAAAGAGGTTCAAGAAGAGCACTGCACTTGCTGTGAGATAAAATTTGCCTGCCAAGGAAGACAAAAGAATATTAATAGCTTTTGGGTCTGTGCTTAATGAAATACTTCCCAGAGTACTTGCAGGCTCCTTTATTAGGAACAATAACCTTTTTCCCGGAGATCAATGACACAGTTTTAATACAGAACACCTTATCAAGCAAAGTTTGTTCTATTTTTGTTGCTCTAGACTATAAAACCTAAAACAGTAGTGATTCAAATATAAGCAATTTCCAGACGTAAAATATGACTGCAACTATCCTTCAAACAAATTACCTTCAAATGTGCCAAGAATCACAAGAATAGTTCTTAGTTGGAAGAACATACCACAATAAATTCATGGTGATGCAGTCAGATTTTTAACACAAAATATTTAAGAATTGAGACAATGACCATCAACAACAAGCAGGTCACAAAGGTTCATCAGAGAACCATAGGTCAGCATTGATGTTATTTTTGCTTACCGAGCTCTTCTTTTATTTCTTGCAGTCAGTTAAGAGAAAATGAGGGACATTTCATTATGATTGTTTTAAAAAATATTTAGAAGTGGTCATAGGAAAGAGTCTACATCCTCCGTGACTAAGTTTCAGCTACAAGTGTAGGAAAAAAATAAGCAACAAAAAACCCCCACATTTAACATGGGACTGAAACTGGAAACAAAAAAAGAAAAGGCAAAAATGATGGACAAGAAGGACAAAAAGCACAGCACTGAGGCTGGAAATACAAGTGCAGAAGAGGGAAGATGCAAAGACTTGCTAAAGATCAACATTCTCACTTTTAGAATAGCTCTGTTTTCTGCAGGGCTTTTTAGTGGGTCTTGAAATATTTATGATCACATTTGCACAGAGTGCCACTCCATCCTCAGTTAACAACCCCTGAGTATCACAGTAGTGACACACAAGTGCACGGCAAAGGAATTCACCTGACCTGTCACCACAAAATCTGCCCTAGAACTCTGCAAAATTGCTGCCTGAACCACATCAGTTGCACAACAGACATTTCCAACAGCTCTAGAGAACTTCCAGAAGTGTGAGAAAGCAATACAGGAGTATTTCTTCCCCCTTTACTATTAATAGTAGTAACATGAGTACTGTTTAGTAAAGTCATTTGGCAGCTGTACCACCATACTGAAAGCTGTAATATTAGGTACTTTATATTTAATTCCTTGCTTTTACCTAGCTTCCTTGTTAATGTCTTTCTTCTCCTAAGCAAATTCATCTTTAAAACTGAGTGACTCAGCTGCTTCACTGAAAAGAATTGTGTCTCTGCCATACATCGTCCTGTAAAAATAAACTATGATGATAAGTGTTTTTATTTAATACAAAGCTTCAAACAGGTTTTTATTGGACTATCTTCCTCTCATTTAGCAAGAAGCAATGTTTCTTATGATCTTCCCTCTTTCCATTCCCCCCCAAATTCCAGACTTTCAGGTTACATTGAGATTTTCCCTGCGGTTGCTGACAAGGTTGATCACACGCCAGGACCTCATTCTCTGCATGCAGGAATACAGATTAGTTCAGTCCGACTATGCAGGGAAGCACTGGTCAAGACTTTCACTTAATCTCCTGTGATGTGAATAAAGAAACACACTAAATTAGCAGTGTGGAATGATTGAATCACTACAGTCCAATGATCAAATGCCAGCACAGAGCTGCCATAGAAGCTCAGGCCAGTAATGAAACTTTTCTGCTTTGCTGAATCAGTTAGTCTGGGCTTCAGGTCATTCTTTTTAGCACTGTTCACAAGCAGGAACTGAGTCCACCTGAAGAAAGAAGAAAAGACACTACTTCTGTTTGCTGCCTTTTAAATCAAATTAAATGCTTTTACAAAAGGTACTAAGAGTTCACTTTTTCAACATGACCCAAACTCCATCAGAAAATGGGATCATTTGCCTTTAATCTACTGGGGTAGCTGCTTGCAAAGCCGCTTTTTAATTTCACATTGCCACAGAGCAAACAGAGCAAGCTGCTGCTGAATGTTAGCACAGAGTGTAAGTACTTGAAAGTGCTTCTAGAGAAAGAAATTAGGATGCTAAAAGAAGCATCATTTAATTCCAAATGCTAAAGTTTTGCGTCAGGATGTCATACTATAGAAATGAACAGCCAAAATTTCCAAAATAAAGAAAGCATATCTCCTAAAATGTTGATAATCTAGCCTAGAATCTTTTCATAAAACATTTGCGAGTGAAGCAACCCAAAAGCTTTAATTTCTTTTTAAAATCATAGCCAACTTTATATTTACAATCACCATGGAGATGTAGCCTAAAGGATCTAATTCCATTTCACTTAGCAGTATCTGGGAGACAAATTGCCTATTTTACCTTCTCCAAATTATCATAAATGTGTTCGCAAGTTCTTCAATGCATTATTTCAAGTTGATATGCTTGCTCACTAAATACATTTCTCACTTATGGAATTACTTCTGAACATTAAATAAGTAAAAGAAAGCTTTTCTCATTTAGGAACATCAGCTATCAGGACAAATTATGATGAGCTAAATGCTCATGATGTGGAAAGAAAATTTGAATGCCATCCTTATGGATATATCTGTGACTTTTTACAGAAGGTGCAGTAACTAGGAAAACTGCACACTTTACCATATCAGGATATTAAATGATTCAGTAAACCTCTTTCATCATTAGAAAGACCAGCATTTTAGGGGTCTTAAATATGTAATGAAAATCATTTCAATTTGAAGCAGGGAAGATGATATTAAATAAACATGGAAGCCTGACTGAAACTCTGAAAATCTTTAAATGCAAGTGTGTTATTATGTGTGCAATGGTACATGAATCTGAGGAGGACTAGACTGCTTCAAGGAGGGTAGGCTGAAGGCAAATTTGTGTCATCAAATTGCAGTTTCTGTCGCAAATAGGCATGACAGTTCCTATCTACTTTACTACTGATTGAGAACTCCTTAGTGTAGCAATACTCATGAACTCTGCTAAATTTAATTCCTATTTCCTTTTGACTACAGGCAGGAAAGCACCCTGTCAGTCAGCTTTTAATATCCATTACTATTCACATTGCAAAAAGCCATTCCAGATTTTAATTTATTTTCCAAGGCAATTTCAGGAAACTCTCAAGATGGAATAACAAGCTGAATAAACAGCCCTGAACTGCACATGAAGGTTGAGTATGGTAACACAAGAGAAGTGGTGCCAACCAAGGCATCAGTCTTGCTGACTTCCTATCAAATAGCAAAGATGCTATTTGGCTACATGTTTTTTGGGGAGTGACTTAGAGGGGAAGTTAAGAAGCAAAGCTCTAGCATGACCAAACCCAAAATTTGCCTCATTTTAGGGTTCTGGTAACATCTAGTATCACCAGGAGTGGTGGCTCTCATCTGGCCCAGTCACTCACTAAGAGGGTTCCTTCCTATGGAAAGCAGGATGTGGCAAACAGGGCAGGAGGAAAGATGCATTCTTGCTCTTACCTAGCAGGATGCTGGAACCCAGTTGGAATGCCTTCCCATACTGGGAAAGGAAGGAGCACTTCTACTAAGAATTAAAGGTTCTCGCCTTCAAGATATTCAGCCACCTTAAACGTGCAGTGTTTCAGTACCTGATTCTCAGTATGAATGGCTGTTGCTCATCTTTTCCTTGGGCAATAGACCATTACTGAACAAAAGACTTGGCATGGTAGACAGGAAATAGAATCTCAGCTTGCCAGAAACAATGTTCTTCAAAATCGTTACAACTTCCCTACTAAACTTTAATGCCATATTCACTGTAAGTCTTTGATATTTTTATTACTTACAGCAGTAAATAGCATAAATCTGGACAGCTTTGTAATAGAAATACCGCTCTGACAAGCAGTTTCTGTTCTCATATCACTGTTGTAGTGCTAGGGGAACTAGTAAAATATATGATCAAAATAGCTGCATTTTGTACTTTGATTAACACATGAAAAACATTCACCAGACAAAATTCAAGGCATCCATGACATATTTCTACAACTGTATTCTGATTTATAACAATTGAGGTTTTGACCTAAAATATTTGAGATCTGCATGTGACAAATGGTGGGGTTTTTCTGTGTAAAAACTGTTCCACTGTAATCTACACATGCTCAAAAGTACAGTATTTTTAATTCAGATATTCTATATAAACAGCAGATGTAAGATCAAGTGAAGTATCATTAGAATACAGGACTGCCACCGAAAAAATCTTGTTAGTTCAAGATCTCTCTGGGTTTCTCTCCAGAGTAAGTTTTTAAGTATAACATCTTAAACCTGAACCCCACTTTCTCTCCTAATCACTGTATGTCTCTCATGAAGCTTTAGATAAGTGCAGCATAGCAATGCCCAGTATTACTCCTTGCCTATCTCTGAAATATTACTGAGCATACTTACTAGAATATCCAAAAAAGAACATACTTGGTACACTTGGCAATGAAAAAAAGAGAGTAACTTATTTTCCAGGAAGATATTTAACTCTATCCCAGCAAAACCAGCACAGAAATTTAGAATTATGTCATAAATAAATTTTTAAGGATTTATTAAAAAAACAAAACTGTGCAAGTTTAATGCCTTTTAAAAGAGGAAATGTATTTAGTTGTTAAACTAGAATAATGGAATTGACACAACTTGGGCTAATAGACTATTTTTGTGAAGGTCTTATTTTATATGACTGCAAATTGCTTCTCATCTATCTGCTCCAATTTTGCCCTCTATAGAAAGGGATGACAACTGCATTTTGAAAAGCAGAAGTATTGAGCCATCATTCTTAGAAGATGCAAAAGCAACACAGCCTTAAGATAAGAGATTCTTTTACAGGATGTCCTTAACCACTTTCTTTCTTTTTGAACAGGGATGTGTGAGTACTTTCCTAAACTATAACCTTGAGACTTTTATGAGAAGAGACATTATCATGTGCACATTCAGGTTTTTTAAAATAAAAAATCATATTTATATCCTTAGATCTTACAAGGGCAAAGAAACTAGCAGTTTTTCAACAGAAACCTATTTATGTAAAATAAAAAAATCTGAACAGCTCAGACTTGTACTTTTGGTGAGTTAGTGGGTTGCACAGTACAAACTGAAAAGTAAATGTAGCCACAGGTGAAGAGCTCAGACTGCTTGTATGGGTGAAGTGAGTTTACATCATGCCTACTTCATAATAACAACAGTAACGTAGAATGATAGAATAGTTTGGGTTGGAAGGGATCTCTAAAGGTCACCTAGTCCAACCCCTCTGCAGTGAGCAGGGACATCTTGAACTAGATCAGGTTGCCCAGAGCCCCACCCAACCTGATCTTGAATATTTCCAGGGATGGAACATCTACCACTTCTCTGGGCAACTTGTTCCAGTGTTTCACCATTGACGCTGTAAAGATCTACTTCCTGATATTTAGTCTAAATCTACCCTTTTCTAGGTTAAAATTGTTATCCCTTGTCCTGTTGATGGAAACGGGATTGCACTGATCCAGGTGCAGCACTTTGCACATGACCTTGCTGAACCTCATGAGGTTCACCTTTGTCCCCTTCATGATCCTGTCCATGTCCCTCTGGATGGCATCCCATCCCCTGGGTGTGTCAACCATCCACTCAGCTTGGTCTCTTCTGACATAGAATGTCTGTAGAAATAATAGTGATTACAGATGACATGTGCAAGCAACATGGCAGTTTTCCTATGATTTTGCAGCATACTTATGTCATCACCTAAGTTAGCTCAAGCAACTGTTCTTGCTGAAAACTACATTTACTCAGTGTTACCTGCAGAATTTTATTTCTTCTTTATACTCCACATTGTCAAGTTTCATGTACCTGACAAAGATGCCACCTAATTCCATTCCTATACCTACTTTTTATTGTGTAATAGCTCTGGGTTGCAGACTGCAGCACTAATATAGATGTTGTACCTGCTGAAAGGAAGTCTCAGTTTTAGTATATGAGGGTCAACACCTACTCTTGAACCCTCACAAATACATGAATTGTCCTGTTTCACAAATAAGAAGGAAAGACAACTTAACTCTGAATCCTATCAGATACTGGATGAAGGGAATTCCTGGCTTAGCCTATCAAGCAGACTGTCTACTAACTCTTTATTTTTTTGCTGAAATTTAGTATTCTTTTCTTCATTTCTCTCCCATATTGACATCCAGAGTAAACTTCCATGAACTTCCACACTGGTGATATTACAGGTTCACACAGTTCACTTAGACTCCTTCTCATTACAGTGATTAGGAATAGATGCTATTTGATACAATTTACTTTTGTGTTGCATCCCTGCAATCACATATTTTATTTTCACTTTCAGAAAGTATTTTTAAACCACTTACATAGATAACTTCAGTTGTCTGTCTGCCTTGCCTTCTCTCTTCTTGAGACTATAGGGCTAAATTTACCTAGTGTTTCTACTGGAAGAGCCTGGCTCAGGATTTGATGCTGCAGTGTGTCAAGAGAGGTACATTAAAAGACTCATCTGAGATCCTTAAAACTGTGGCAGAATTACTGAAGTCCTCTAACGGAATGTGACAATGATCATAGTAGAATTACAAATTTTTGCAAGTATATTTAGAGATTACATTCAAATAACAGCATTTTCACATGCCCTTATGCATTGTATTCAGAGAAGTCTTCCATTAGCTTAAAGCTATGCCCTAAGCAGATCTCATTCTTCCTGGAAATATATTATCTGCTTGGCTACGCAGTGTGGAAAGTAGGGAAAATGCCACTTCACCTATGGCCATGAAAATGGGTGGAGTTCTGTAGAGAAAAAAAGCAAAAATAAAAGCTATGATAACACTACAGGGCATCTCAATGCCTTAGAAACATTTCATTCACTTCAGCAATCCTTATGCTCTATTCCATAGAAACCCTACATAAATCTACTATAAATCCATATAAATCTATTCTATGTATGACTTGAAAGAATAAATCCCATTTCTCTTACAGAACACTGCGCATCGCATTGAGAACAACAAATCAAGACCTGGAGAACTGGTAAGCAATTTCAAGCAAAATATGGTAAAATCCAATCTCTACAGTTGTACTCATTCTCCATTTCACATAGCATTGTGCTTGCAACTACCACCAAGGGCAGTCAATTGAAGCCTTTATTTTAAAGAAAAAATGCGGTAGGATGCAAGGACTTTGAAAGACTTTGTTTTTCATTATGAAAATTATGTTTTTCATTATGACATTTGAAATGTCTCTTATCCTTGTCAACATCTAAGATCACCATTGTATGTGAAACATTTACATACAATGATGAATGTTTTTCATTTGATATGGAGAAGAGTGCAGGAAGAGAGTGGGGAGGGGAATATGGAACCAGACAGAGAGTAGGTAAGATGGGAAACAGAAACATGAAAAAAGCCAAGAATGAAAGACAGGGTGGGCTCAAAGGCTTGGAGAAGAATATAGATCAAACAGAAAGTAGAATCAAGTAATAGAGATATTGAATAGGAGAAAGATATGAAAATTTCCTCACTGGGCTATAGTAACAAGCGTAGCCTGCATGTTCAGGAAAATGGTTCTTCCTTTCTGTTTGGAACTTGTAAAACTATTCTGTGAGAACTAAGGTGGCTCTGGGCTCCCCAGGAAGACACTAACATACTGGGTCAGGTCCAGCAGAGAGCTACCACAAAGACTAGAGGTCTGCAGTAGATGACACACCAGCAGACTCTGAAGGAACTGGTTTCCTCAGTATTAGGAAGAGAAGGCTGTGGGTGGATAGATATTACAAGAGTATTCAACTAATCAAAGGGAAGGTGTAGAGGAGACAGAGTCTCCTCAGTGGGCTCAATGCAAGGTTGCAAGGCAAAAGATACAAGTTGTGACAAAGGATATTCCAATTAAATTTCAGGGAAAAAATGTTAACCACGGACATTAGTGGCCAAATTCTGGATTTGGTTTCCCAAGAAAGTCTGCAGAATCTCTGTTCTTGGAGACCCTTAAAAACTGCCTGTACAAAGGCCTGGCCTACCTACTAAAGAAATCGCCTCTGTCTTTGAAGCTGGCCAAAGGTCCTTTCCTATCTAACTTGTTCTGTGATTCTGTGAATCTGAAATGAGGATTACACCCCGAGGACACAAAGTGAGAAGATTTCAGATGACTGACTAGTCATAAGACCATACTCTACAGAGGATAAAAATGAAGAAGATTTTGCAGAATATCAAGACTTCTGCCACCAGCTATCTGCAAAGGTTCTCGACAAAAGATGTATGTGTCTCATCCCCCCTCTAGTGGCTAGTACACATAGGACCAGCCACTGCTAAAACTACATTGTAAACTAGTGGCAAGTACTTCAGGAGTGAAAGATGTTTATTGCATATCTGGTAATTAATACATTCTGACATCATGGAATCAATGGTGTTCGTATCCAATTTTTTTTTAAATTAGCAAAGGACATACGACATATATATTCTTAGAATTTAAGATCTCTCTCTGTTCCTAATGTCACCTTAGATGTGTTTGCTCCTGATTTGGAACTAATTTTTTCTTCTATTTTCAAACAATTTTTGCAAGTTCTGTATTTATGCATATATGCAAATATGTAGATACAGATGATTATATCTCTGTGAATGTCCACAATTTTTGTGGTCGTATATATATTTATGTACCTATTTCCTTACTGGATTAGGTTGATCAAACATTTCCAAGATCCATTTATTCAGAAAGTCAACTGATATTTGTGCATTACCAATTATGTCAAAGAAGTCCATGTATTCAGATCACAGAAAAAAACATAATGCCTCCATGCCTAAGGATTAAAAGTGATATGTACGTTAAGTATTAAAAGAAAAAGAGGTTTAAATGTTTTGGTCAAGAATTTTAAGAAATGTGTTACTATCTACTGCATCTTAAAGAAAATAATAAATTCAACATTAAACTTTGCTTTTAAGTGGGCATACTATAAAAATGTTAATTTACAGCGCTACTGTTCATCATTCATATATGTCAGATATTGAGGGCACATAGACACATATTGATGGGAATTATTTGAATATGATTATTAAAACAAATACAAGTAAAGAAGACAAAATGAGACGTTTAAAATGTACTTTGCAAAAAAAAAGTATGTTTAACTACTGGGCAAAAGGATACGAATTTCCACATACATAGGAAAGCCAGAGAAAGATTTCCAAATATTTTGGTAATAGCAAATGAAATTAAATCCTTCAAATTCATACAAAATTTAATTACTGAAGAAAACATGCAAGAAGTGATAAGTTCTAGTATAGTTCCAGCTATGGTAAAAGACAATTAACATTCTCAGACTGCTTAGCCTCCAGTGCATCTGACCAGCAACAATAAGACAAAAGCTTCCTTGCAGCATGGCAAATATCAGTTCCTTGCTCATGAATCTAGACATGCCTCTGTGCAGCTCTTCTGGACAGGCAAGTGGTATCAGTTTTCTAAACACAGCCTTGCAATATTCACAACTGGGAAGTTTAAATTTAGGGGCCCGTAGGTCAAATGGGTTCTACATGCAATGTTTTAAGCATCCCAAGACCTAACAATTTCACCAGGACAAAGCACCTGCCTAAAGCAAACATGGGCCAGCCACGTGTGAGTGGGGCCATGAACGTTTCATTTGGTAGCAGAGAGAGACAACCCTGTTACATCCAGGGGGACCAAAATCACTGGTTTCCACAGCATGGAATGAAAGAGCATCTTTGACCACCTTCCAGTGCTGATAGCCCTACTCTCTTACCTCCAACAGCTGCTATTAATAGCTCACAGTACTAAAAAAAATGTACTAGGCATTTCAGAGAAAACTGTAAAAACTGCAGCCAGTGTTACAACTCTTACTACAGAGAATGGCATTTAACAAAAAGGTTGGAAAAGGCTCCAGGTGGATACAATTTACAAGAGGAGACTTATGGGGCAATGTCTTCATGAAGCTGCTTTTGAAACAGCATCTATTAATCAATTGTTTGAAATGTATCTGGGTTACTTCCTCTCCAAGCAAAAACATATACCACTCTGGGTCAGACAGTAAAGCCCATGTACATATTCTACAATTCAGTCTTGCACACCTGAAAGAAATGTGGAAATACAGCTTGTATTGGTATCACAAACCTTGGAGGCTGGCATTCAGTCTAAGCTTCACTCAGTAGAAAATGGAGAGAAACAGCAATCTCTGTATCCCCTAAATTGTTGAAATACCTTAAATGGGAAGAAAAATACTATACTTTGTGATTGTCCTTTTCTCACCAATGCCTATAGAGACACCCTAAGCAACTAGATTTGACTAAATTCTTAGCTCAAGTTAAATAAAATACCCAATTTTATTTTCATTTTTTCTGATTTAGATACAACTATTGGATTAATCAAGATATAACTAGTTTAGCACCAGCTATAAAAAGGACAAATAAAAGGCTATGCTAGGACGTAAGTCTGTTCACAAGCATGTGAAAATGAAATGGGTATTAATCAATCCTGCTTTAACAGCCATAGCACCATGCCAGAACTCCAGTTACAAAAACTGACAGAAATTTAATGCCAGTGCAATGCTGGTGATTGCCAAGGAAAGGGACACCCTTTTCATACTCCTACAGGTTCCCAAAAAAGAGTTGGAATGGACAGAGAGAGGAACAAAATCTGGCAAACAATTACTAATTTGACCAGAATAAAAATATGTTCACTAAATAATATGGTATCCTGAATATAGCCAAGCACCTCTGAAGATGCAATCCACGAAAGCAGTTTTTCAGGTCTGCTGAAAAAAAGAAATAGGGAATCCTCAAAGCAAAAACTTTCCTTCCTTAAAGAAGATGTTTCTATAACAGGGCACAAAGTGTACATTCTACAGAGAAGCACTTCCTTTAAGATTTTTTTTCTTCCATTTTTCTTCTAAAATTGCACAGTTTCCCTAAAGTTTTACAGTTCCAGGATACAAAATGATTCAGACAGCAATTGACTGAGTCACAGACTGTTAAGTATTTGAGCATATAAAAATTGTTCTTTTCCATAAAGTATGATGGTTAATTTAAATATCATAATTTTAAGTTCTGAATTACTGCTCCATTATCAATCATTTATTGAAAACCAACAACTTTTACTATTCCGTGAACTGATCTTATTCATTTGTATGACACAGTTCAGGATCTGCTTGGATATACTTGGATATATTTGTTACGCCAATCCTTTGCAGATGGAACTTTACCAGCTTTTACTGATTTGGCTAATTAGTGCACTGGATAGTATTTATTAAGCCTTTCGGCAAAATGAGCTTGCCTGAAATGAATTTGAAAATTTGAAACAAAATGAAAAACTGCCCGTGTAGCAAGTCACTACACTACTTCTCTCCAAAGTACTGGTTCAGGAAAAACAAGTGCAAAAGCAAATCTACCTGTGGATTCACTTCATCAGTTGGGAAGGTTACAAGTAACATGTCTGCCCAGATGATGTGCTGCTGAGTTTTGTCATTTTACTGACCTGCTGTGGGATTTAAAAAATGCTGTGTAACCATCAGCATAATAATATCCTATAAATAAGCTGAACTAAAATATGACATTATTTGTAGTAAAAATACCTGAAAGGAAAAACCAAAGGGCACAAAATGGAAAGGATAAATTTCTTTCCAGCGTAACTTTAGGAACAGAAATACTGAAAAATATCTTTTTGAACAGTGAAATTTAAGATAATGATAAGAAAAACAAAGGGACTGGATTTAGTTTCATGCTATTCCATATCAATAAGTCTCTGAATTTCCCTTGTGGAAAAATTACACAACTCTAAAGAAATAATTCATAGCTCTAAGCCATTTTCCTTAGCGAACACAGTGCACATTAACAGGACTTCTAGAAGAGAATATTTCTTATTGAAGATTTATTATTGTGAGATTATGGTAAGATGATCTGGGTGGCTCAGTGTATGAAATCTTGCCATCCTGGCAGAAGTACTTTGCTCATCCAAGAGGCAGGCACATTTGGAAGCAGGCAATAGAGCTCAAATGCTGAAGCTACAGGGATTGAACAGAGTCTGAACAAGCTCATATTAACTTGGCAACAGGCAGAAAAGCAGCAGCAAGTGTGAGCTATTAACCCCACACCAAGCAATATATGATGGCATGAGCAGTGGAAGAGGTCTGCTTATCTGTTTAATTGAAGAAGGAACTGCAACAGCAATAGCAAGAAAAGGATGTGATCAGGAAGGTAAAGGAAGGAAGAAAATAACACATTCGGACATTTTTAGTGTGGCTGTTAGATGTTTGCTTAAAAAAAGAAAAAACCCTTTTCCTATGACCAGCATCAGTATACCTGAAAATAACTAAAATAAAGCACACTTGCTGAGCAAATTTCACGTGTGGTATTAAGCACATGAACTTAAAAATGAGGTTTTTGCAGATCAGATTTTCAAACCACCCCATGAAAATATTTTCTATCTAAGTCCTGAAACAGATGGATTAAAAAATGACAACATAAGCTATAGCTTAAATAGTATCTGTCAAAATTGCAACGGTAGTGTAAGTTTCTTTATTGTAAAAAAAAAAACAAGAAAAAAACCCATATCAGAAAACATAGTCAATGATAAATGTTTTGACGTAACCCATGGGACAACCCAGATGGCCCAATGGCTTCAGCAGTGAGCCCACCTCCAAGTTACTGGGTGACACTGAAAGGAAATCCAGTCACCAGCTGTATTTGGACTAGCCAAAGCAGTTCACAGACACCAGCTCCTACTCTCCCCAGTTGTTCTCTGCCTCACCTTTTTTCCCCAAAAGACTCCATATACAAAGCAGAATTCTCATGGCAGACTCTCACCTGACTGTAGGCACGCTCCTGTGGGGTAATGTGACAAAGGGAGGAGCATAGTGCTGTTTGCACAGTGTGCCTTTCTACCAGAGCTCTTCTGGCAGCCAGGTCACAGCACAAACAGTGCAGCTTCCCTCCATCCTGGGAGCCTGCATGGCAGAGCATGGACCCTGTCTGAGCACCTTGGGCTAGCACACAAGAGATTAGAGACAGAGACTAGCTGTGACTGCAGAGAAGCTAAATATATTGGAAGCACAGCTCCAGCTGCAGCCCATCTTCCAAGCTTCTAAGATCTTGCAGATAAGGGATGCTGAGGTGAAGGAGTGTGCAAGGACATGTACAGGTTGTAAGAGAAGTGCTCGGAGGCGGAGGCAGTTCTGGAGCACTTGCAACCTGGTATGAGTACAGTTTGTGCATTAGGGATGAGAAGCAGGGCAAGCACTGCAGAGTTAGAGCAGCCGGAAGGTGGGAGGACATGAATTTAGTTGAAGAAGCAGAAATATGGAATGAGGGAGTGGGGACTTACCGCAGGAATAGCGGAAGATCCCAGTTTGGATAGCTATAGGGAATCCATCAGGAAGCTGTGGCTCTCAAACACTTCGCAGCATGGCTTCAAGACGCAGAAAGTTTAGCAACTCTGTAGTTTTCACTATAAAATTATTCTTTTCTCTCAATGTCACTTGCTCCTGCAATAAACTGCTCTTCCCCTGCCCCACCCTGCTTTGCATCCCACACCTCCTCCCAATCTCACTTAAAATAACTTTTCTATATGAACTAGGGAATACACTCCTCAGGGGCTTACCTACCATATCTTTCTGTAATATCAAATAAAATAAAAAATGAAGTGCACAAATTCAAACTGTGAAGTGGGCTGGTGAAGGAATTGGGCTCCATAGTTGTCCTTGTGCCCAGGACCACGTGTGCTCATCAGTATCCTGGCAGGTGGCAGAGGAGCAGCACCACACTAAAGGAAAATCATAAATTTTTTGACTCCACTCTGTGCCATGCACATGCATCACATGGGCCCAAAATCTACAGTCCTATCATACAACTTAATTAATTTCAATGGGATTTCAGTGAATTTTGTTCATTAGTCTGTCATCTGTGCTTCAGGAATTACCCAGGTATGCCATGTGGTAGCAATAGTCCCAAATGCCAATATGTTTAAAAGACTAGTGCTATCTTAATAATTGCTATTAAAGTCAGTGCAACATCACAGTGGTAGCCCTTCCAGTACAGTTAAGAGAAACACAGGCTAAACCCCCAGTGCTCAGACTTACTTTCTGCGTGTGACGGAAGTAATGATTAAAACCCTTTTGAAGATCACCATCAAAGCCTATTTTGCTATTGATTTATACTGAATGTTAATAATTAAACAGCTGACATATTTCTCAGCTTCCTCTCATTGAGACCCTGTAAAAGGTAATCTATTTATATTCCACTCAAGATCTCTAGTGGTTCTTTACTACTTCAGTATCCAGTAAATACTCACTAAGCTTATTATGGAGCAGGACTAATATTTCACTGGAATTGGTAGGAAAATGGCTTCTTCAGCTCCCAACAATAGCTGTTGGTGAATCTGTGAAGTGGGAAGAATCTGCGTAACATGCAAAGAAGCTACCCAATCCCTTTAACAGCTTCTTTAAAAAGGGATTGGACCCAATTCATGAAAAAAAAAGTGTATGTTCAGTGGGTGGTAACTTTGATGCAGTTCTTTTATGTATATAAGGGTTAGCCAGAGTGTCTGAATAAAAAAGGAAGCCAATCTGCTTTTATTCAGGCATAGCACCATGTGGGCTGTATGTGAAAAATAGAAATCGTGTATTAAATGCAATTCTGAGAAGAGTCTCATTTTCTTGTTAGTGCAAATTATGGGAATAGGAGCCCAGCTGAAATGTGTAACACAATGGTATGTACCAGTGATGGCTGTAAATGTGTGTCTCAGAACAAAAGTTGATTTTCCCATAGCCAAGGATTATGGTGGTATTCTTGTTTCTGCCACCCTCACGGAAGAGCTGTAAACACCTGTGAGAGCAATGACTGATTCCTAGTGACATTCCAGTCCTTCTCACACTCCCTCCTCACAGTGGCCCAATGTGTGCAAGACTGCCTTTTCAAGGGTCTGCAATAATCATGACATTAAAACCAAACCATGTTAGATATCAAAGGTACGTTTTTCCTTCAGCCTGTATGTCCTTGTTTATCTCCATTCTGGGGCAGAATGCCAGGGGACCAATTGCAGTAGAGAATTCTTGTACTTTTCCTAGATCAAATTTACATTTGTAATTCATTACACTTCTCATAAAATGAACTGCTTTTTAAAACTGAAAATCAAACCATCAGTTTCTGCCAGATTAAAAGTAAATTTTAAAAGAAGAGCAGCAATTAAAGTCACACTTAAAGTTTAAAGGGGTTACTGCATTTTATTAAAACAGGTCCAATAAGATGCACCTTTGTCATTAAATCCATTGCTGCAAAGCAAAGAATCCTTTTATATGGATAAGATTTTAGAATAGCTTCCTGATCATTTCGTAACTGGATTTCTAGGAAAAGTCAGTCAAAAGGATCAAAAAAACTTCAGATTTCTGTACAAGTTATTTTCTTGTGTTTCCATAGAGAAGTGGAAATGAAGACTACCATGAAAAAGTGGTCTTCAAAAACTGATCAACCCAGTATCACACAGGAGACTGAACTCTTTCACAGTTTCTGTCTTTCAAACCTCTTCCAGAAGTCTTTGCTTCTATTATTTTTAACAAGGCTTGTGTGACACAAGCATTTGTAAAAAAACAAGGCAGTAAATAATTTTAGTCTAAGTCAGAAAGGGCAAACTATCTGCAGGAAGCAGATCAATAATTTATGGCTCTACAAGTAGACTGCCAGTATCACAAGCATGATTTAGACTGCCTGTTACATAAATGACTGATGGATGTGGGTATAAGATTCCAATTTGTGGTCTGTCCTGAACACAGAATTGCAATCCAAGTATACTATTTTCTTTCAAAAAAGTGATCTTTTGATCATTTCCACTGAAGCAAGAGTGCAATACATGAAGGTGCATGCCACTTGTGGGGGGCCTGTGATGGACTGAAGTACATAAAATCATATTCAGTTCAGTAGCAATCTAAGTGGGATATTCAACACATGTAATTTCATCTAGCCCCATTAAGACAAGATGTAACATCACTTTTCCACTGGCAGGAAAAGGCACCCAGACATAGCTCAGACTAGATGCACAGTTTTCAGACAGCTTAAAATGCCCAAATCAAATGGGAAAATTAATCTTGCTTGCAATTACTGCGAGCACATCACCCATCCATAGCCAAACACACTCTGCCACAGGCTTTTCAAGACCAGTCACTCTTCTGAGTATTTACTCGGGGTCTCCAGTCTGCATTGAAACTCAGGATGTTCAAAGCTGTCACATCACCTAACTAGATCAATGCCATCCTGCTCCTACCTACATCGACAGCTACCTCGTATTTGACAGAAGTGCAGCTGGCCTTCAGGAGAGTTGATGGATAGACAAAACAGTGAAATTATTTTATCAACCCTTGGGTAAAGCTTCATTTCCAAAGAAATCTGAAGTTGTTAGCCTGGGTTTTTATCCTCCTGTGTCTCCATTAAAATATCTAGGCTCTTTCAGCACTCTAAACTAGTCAGTGATCCAAGAAAAGACTGCGTACTTCTTACATAGCTACAGTATAACTGTAGTAAACTAAACAAAAGCCAAACTATTACTGAATTAAAGAGTGTACCTACTGACTTGGAAGTATTTCAGTTTATACATACCATCTTTCTGGGTTTATTACTCTACATTAATTTTGCCTAAGGCTATTGAGCATGCCTTCTGGCCCATAACAGATTGATTTACCATGTCAGACAGGGATCTTTATGGTATTAATGACTCTACTCTCAGTAGCTGGAATTGTGCTAAAGCAGAAGTATAGGGGCTAAACAACAGCTATAACATGAAATCTGAGACCTATAAAGCGATACGCAGAATCATACTTCGTATCAAATTTCTCCACTGCATTCTGACAAGCTGAAAACTATACTGGTGAAAGCTTTTCTCCAATTCAACTGACATGGGCTATCCCACAAAAACCACAGGATGCTCTGTTTCATTAATATTCTTAACAGCTCTCTTAAAAGAATCCTGTTGACATATGGTATTTTTGGGAAATAGGGTCATGGGGGAGGGAGCTTCTCCTCTTCTAAGCCCCATAAATCTCTCTCTCTCCCAAGATTTAGGCAGGCCAAAGGCACTTATGGCTATTTACATAGAAAGCCAAAGCTTACGTATAGTCTCTCAGTTTCTATGGCAGCACAGCTCCTGTAAAAACACAGCTTAAAACCACAGCTCTCCAAGCTCCCTGGCATCCCCGTGTACTCGCAGACATTCCCTGAGCAGCGAATTTCTCCTCGAAACATGCCAGACTGTGTAAATGAGCGCTGACCCCGGCAGTGGCAGAGCGAGCAGCGCGGTGCCGCGGAACACTCTCGGTGAGAATGGCCAGCGGTTACTGCCTCTGCCTCCTGCCCTCCCTCCCTCCCTCCCTCTCTCCAGCATCCTCCCTGGCATCACCGAGGGCTCGCCAGGCAAGCAGTGGGAAGGGAGAACCACGCCAAAAAGCACACTTTCCTTTTACGTCCTGCCACCTTCTCCTCTCCCTCCGAGCGAACTGAAAAATCCATCACCCAGAAAATTAAGATGGAAAAGACTGAAATCACTGCTGCCTTCACCGCTGCTAAGGTTACGCAATAGAAACACTTCCTAGATAATGGGATTTGTCAGCATCAGCTGAAAAAAATGCCTACTGTGTGATAATATTAAGAAACCAACTATCCATACAAACAGGAAGTGGCTGATGCTATTTTTTAGCTAATTCAATGCCTGCAGCAAAGCCATATATTACTGGTAACTAAATAGGTAACTGGAGCACTTTTACAGAGTTTACTTAAATTTTGCACTGCAATTAAAGTGTCTGCTTTACACAGACACTTGCTAAATCTTTTTACTACTACCTTTTGCCATTCCTAGGAAGAATTATAAGATTTGCATTTTACTACTGGAACACCTAATTGCAGCTAATAAAAGAGAATATATTCTCTAGGGTATCCAAAAGTATCCTGTATGCTTATTAAAAATTATATGTAATAATGTTTTAAAATACATTACTTCAATTGAAACTCCAATGGGAAGGATTCTCTTATAGGCTGAAAAAAGGAAAAAAAATCTGCTTAGGAGAAGAATATTCATCACAAAAAAAATTTGAAAATTTCTTTATGTAACTTAACTATCACATCATTATGTGACAGCTTTCCCTTCTGATGCTAAGAGAGCCTTGGATTGGCAGGAGATTTGGAAGTTTTGATTAACAACCTACTGGAGCTCTTGGCAATGTGCCTGGGTGTTTCAGATTACTGCTGCTATAGAAACTCCTCTGGGTGACTGTGCTGCTTTTCTTTTTCTCACATTTCTAAAATGTTGGTCTTCAATTTTTTTTTTTTTGTCCTTTTGCAGTTTGTTCCACTTAGTAGCAATTGCTGCACTACTGTTCTACTCTCGCTCAGTGAATAGCACAGCTACACAAACAGCTATCATTACAGATAACAGGCATCATAAAAGAGTTTGCCATATGCCTTGTCAGCTGGCCAAACTGATGACATGATTCTTTTAGAGCAGTCTGGGTAGTTCACAGGAAGTATATGCATTTCAGGAAGCTGGAAATTCATTGCTTTTCTCTGAGTATAATACGAGTTAACAGACTTTAAGGGCTGATTATATATGAGTTTAATATTAGCTTAAATTGCTACGTAAAATTTGTAGTTCTAACCTATCCAAGGGAGAATGAGGTAATGGCTATAAAATCAAACAAAAGTAATTTATTTTTATGTGATATTCCCTCCTTTCAGTTCACTTTTTCAGTTCTCTTTCTTTCTTCTCGGGATAATCAGAATTGTTCTAATATGGTGTGAATAAGCTGTCTTTCTCCAGCACCACTAGAGGTGACCAGACTTCAGGGGAAGCAGGAGCAGAATCACAAGCACTTTTAATTGCTACTTAATGGAAAAGAGTACTTAACAGTGAAGTTACAGAAAATGCAGCGTCTGACTGCTGCCCTGAGCATCTGACCAGGCTGCATCACAAAGTTACATCAGCTACACCAAAAGCCTACCCAGGCCATCATCAGTGAAGTGACTGACTCTTCTGTACACATCAGCCCACCCATGCACACAGCTGCAATCATGGTCCCAAGATGGTCCATTTTTAGCACGGACACACGTGGATATAATCACTGTGCTGAGCCCAGTCCATGGGCACTGCACAACACAGGCACTCATGTTCCCCTACTTGTCCCCTTGAGAGAAGGCCAGTCACTGCCTGGCTAATCTGTGTCACTTGTTCCTGGTGCCCTGCCTGCCAGAGACTGCTGTCCATGGGAACAGGCTGCAAGTGGGATAAGTTGGTCCAGCAGTGGCAACATATTTCTTGGCATCTTATCTGTGCACATACGGACAAAGTCTGATCTGATGGGGCACAGCAGGGCCCTGCAGCTCCTGCATCAATACAGCCATGAAGGAGCTGCCCCTACTGGAGTAGCTCATGCAGCTCACACCATGCTCCAAGGGCTCCCAGGAAAGGAGGGATACTGTGAGACTTCTACAGGAGGAATGAATTGCCTTCAACTGAGCTCAGGAGACATGCCAAGTGACCTTCCTGAAAGGGGAGGCCCAAACACAATGCACAACCCAGATTTGCAGATGACTGACATGTGGCAATAAAGAAACCATCTGAGTCAAGTAAGTCATATTGGTACATGTAGATCCTTGCTTGGGAGATTTCCTTGTTACCTGCCCATCTATGTGGGTTCAGAGCAGGTGAACTGCTGAGTAACTTCAGCTCTCAAGAAGGTCCATGAAAGCAGCCTCCAGAGAGTAAATAACATCTAGAAAATGGGTTTAAAGCCAGCAAGTGATTTAAAGTAAAGCACACAAAATGTGCTTTTCGCATTCTTCTTACAAAGTAGTGCCATCAGGGACTCAATTGCACTGGGTCTCACCTACTTGGAAGACTGTTAGCCTTCTATCTTGTCCTCCAGAACTTAAAATTACTACATGAGAAACAAGTCACTAGAACTACACTAGAACTGGAAAGAGCCTTCTAAATATTGCTCTAGGCCATCATACCCATTTCATATCTGCTAGAGCTTGCTGAGAGCCTGAAGGAGAAACTGAGAGAAAGATAACTGTAAATCATGTCTACTATTTACAGACAGTATCCAGGCAAAATCTGAACCAGAATAATTCAGAAATTGATTTTTTTATCTACTTCACTGATCAAAGCTTACAAAGAAATGCGGCATTGGATCATCAAGGCCCTTATCAGTTGCTAGAGTTATTATGAGAAAGAAGACAAATTGTTATGATTGCAAACCTGACAAACATACAAGCAATTAAAACATCTTAAAATGAGAAATTATAGAAACATTCTCAAGTAAGTTAACGTGAAACTAAGAGCCAGAAGGATTTTAGCAAAAAGCCCAAACAAACTCCAACCCACAAACATGCATGCAATTCTTACTAAGGAGATGCCTCCTATGCTGCATGATTCCATTGGAAGTCCCATTTATGGACTTTCACTAGTATGCACAAAACCATGTAAGCTGGCAGCAACCTCTAGAAGTCATCTGGTCCAAGCACCCATCTCAAAGCCAGTCCAGCCAAGTTCTGCATCCCTCCAAGGATGGAGATGCCTCAGCCTCACAATACATTAGCTCTCATGATTTTACCCCGGTCATTTCCTCAAATGCCTACTCTTTAGTCACAATTTCCTGTGTTTCCTTCAGTCTGTGACTTCTCGTCCTTTCACTACACACCTCTGAGAAGGGTCTGGCTCTGTTTCCTCTGTTTGTCTCAGATACATGAAGACAGCAATAAGACCTCCCCTCAGCCATCTCTTTTTAATGCTGGACAAACCCAGCTCTCTCAGCCTCACCCTGCATCACCTCAGAAGTTCTCCAGCCCCGTGACCACTTTGGTAGCTCTCTGCTGAACTCAACTCAGTACATCAGTGAATTTCTTTTAGCAGAGAAATCCAAACTGTTGCAGCTCTCCTAATATGTTCTCACAAGTACCAAACAGAGGGGAAGGAAGGACTTGCTGGTTATGCTTGGTAACACTGCCTGGGACATGACTGCCTGTGTGCTGCAAGGACACACTGTAAATTCATCCACAACTCATCATCCACAAATACCTCCAGAAGCTACCAAGCTGCTTGCTAGCCAGCTGGCCTGCCAGTCTGTGCTGCTGTGCAGGGATATCCCAGCCCGAACACAGGACTTTGCATTTTCTTCTGCAATGAAAAATTCCCGATCTTGCAGTGCAGTCTGGGTTATTTCAACCTTCTCTACACCACTTAGCTTTGAAGGAATATAGTTACCTGTTGCCATCTATTCTTTTACACCATAGGTGAGATAAATGACTAGAGAAAACTACTAACTTTTCCTGTAATTACTAATGCAAAATGTAGAAGAAAGGCTTTGAGTCCAAATATGTAATAAAAAACAAAGCTCTAAAATAAAAAACAAAATAATATAAAGAAATAATACTAACTACTAGCAAAATGTTCCTCTGTGTTGCATTTATGGTTCAAACCTTAAAAATGGCAGCCTATGTAATATCCAGCAGCAGTACTTTCCAAGAAGAACATACTGCACTCTTAAAATGTTCAAGAAGAAACATTTAGATTTATTTTCATGAGGAAAAAAAAGCAATAGATGTTGAGACTGGGTTCAGAGCACTTTTATAGCCTCATATTTTTTACTTTCCTTCCATCACATTTCCAGTCCTCAAATAATATTGCATCACAGCTCACTTGTGAATCAGAAAAAAGGGAGACTCCATCTAAGGACTCGTAACTTTTCTTCCGTTGTGGCTGACGTTTTTCATTTGCACAAATACAAAGAAGATGCAAAATATCCACATATCACAGGCTAAACATGCCCCAATCCCACAACATCCACAACACCCCCCATTAATATGATGATCAATGAAAGAGGAATCACAAATAAGATTCTGCTCCTGCACACTTTCATTGCAAAGAATCACTTTCCCAATGCTTGAAACACCCAGACCAAAGTTATTTATGTGAGCCCAGGAATCACCATAGAGATGGGGAGAGATAACATTACAGTGAATTACTAGAAACAGCCCAATATTCAGGAGGTATTTAAGGAACTTTATGACATCTGACCACAAAGTACTTACATCTCCAGAAGAGAATTGGAGATACTCCCCTTTCTCTCCCCCAAATCTCATTAATCATTTCAAATGGTGTGGTGGAATCATTTCAGTGGTGTCTCTGTTCCTCCTTTGCAGAGTCACCATACACCACTGCATTCCCACATACTCCTGATAAAATGCTGCCTCCCTGCTCCTCCTTGCAAGGGAACTGTGGCTACACAAAAACAATTTACCTCTCCATTTTAGTCTTCCCTTTTCCTTCTTTTTCCTTCCACCCTCCAATCTGGTTATTTTTGGACTGCCAGTTGGGATTATTGCCTTTTTCCTGCTAAAATAAAAACAAACAACAGTTATACTCCAGTTTCTGGGCTTAAGCATGAGATCTGTCTCAAACATTAAACAGTCACATTTTCTTGCCTGAGGTGCAATGCTATCTCCTATGACACTGACTAAAGCAAGCCTTGCAACTAAAAGCACTGTTTCTGCATTCACATGCACACTTTTCTGACTTCCCCAGTAACTACCCATCTGCAATCCCGAGCAGGATTGTGTCTTGAGAATTCAGCACTGGCTGACATTTGTGTAGTCTTAGAGACTGAAAAAATTAGTCTTTCTGAGCTGAACTACAATCATAATTTAAAATACACACAGCAAAATTAAAATATTCATAACCTAAAACACCCTTTCTCTTTGACACACCATCCAAATTTCAGACCACATTTTAGTATATTTTGCTTTTTTCCAAGTACCTTGAGGCTTATGACTTTAAGATGGTCTATTTGGAAGGAATTTAGCATCTACAAAATTATAGACAATGTAGTAGCATCAATTTCCCACCTCTGAATAAAGGTCTTAAGTACAAAGAACATGATGCTTGTCTGGGAAGCAAAGACAAAGACTCCCCACATCCTCCCCACATCCCAATCTTAAAATGTCACAATGAAGTCCCACGTAAAACCAGTCTTAAGGTGTGCAATAGCAAATATTCCCCAAATTAAATAAATGTACTATCAAGTATTATTCAAATGCTTATTTCCCTTCCTTTTTTTTTTTTTTTTTTCCTGCGTTAGAATACTTTCAACTATATGAAGAGATTTCCAGTTCTGGAAAGAAATCATTTTTTTGGGTAAAATTCAGTGTTGCTTGAAGGACCTTTTTGAGAAACAGTAGGTCTTTTCTCAAATTGAAAATGCATCAACAAACGTTTTATCCTTACATGCTGAAAGGAACTGAATAGAGACTTATCATTTCAGTGAAAATCACTGCTTTCCCACTCCGGACAAGAGACCAATGTGTATATACACCTCCATTTTCCTGATTTCCCATATACTGCGTACGCAAGGTTAAATTAGGTGGACTTCTGAGTTGCCCAAAATGCAAACTGGGTGTGCTGGCTTCCCTTCTGCAAGGCAGTCACTCTGTCCTTCAAGAAGAGTTAAAAACAAAAATACTTTTTTGTTTTCATGATAGTAGGCAAAATGAAGTGAACATAAAGCAGATTTTCAGCAGGGTGAGGCTCAAGGGAATCACAGGAATGATAACTGCTTAAGAAGAAGGTGGAAAAAACAATCTTGCTGAATGCACACTGGGAGAGGATGAGAAAATCGAACAAACTTCTTGAAGCACAGCAATGATACCTCACCCTTCTGAAAAGGATTCTGCTAATAAAGCACCTGACAGTAACTTAGAAAATACACGTCCTCCAAGAACAAGGAGTCCAATTAGAACTTAGCCAGAGAACTTATGCAGAGAAATTATCCAGTCAGAGTACAGTCTCTTCACAGGCCAGACATGAGAACTTTCAGATGGAACACAACAACAAAATGAGTGGCTCAACATAGAGAAGTTTTAGACTGCCAGTTGTTAACCTGAACCATATCTACAGTGTTCCTGAAAACACTTTTAAAACTAGCATTAATATCTAACGTGAATGAAGAGCCAGATGTGACTTACACTTTTGGGCTGAGTCCTCCTGGAAAACTGTATGTACAGAGTTGTTAGCAAGCACTCAGTAAGCAGATTGATTAGAAAGGATTTTTCACTCTTTTAATGACTTTGGGCACCAGATTTAGTGCAATCCCCCTCAGGAATACACATAATTCCTTTTCACAGGTGTTTTACAGGCCTTGCCAGGCACTATCATATCCCCTTAAAAGTAACATAACCTTTGTCAATGTACATAAAGAAATGTTTGCAGATTTTGAGAAGCTCAGTTTATTTATACTACTACTGACTGCTTACCTAGTCATCCTTATTCTTCTCTCGTGATGGTAGCTATGTTACAGTGAAGTTTCCCAGCCATCCTGCACTGAAGAATTCCTTCCAGTAATCTAGACAAGTACCTGGCATACTATTCCAGATTGTTGTAAATGTCAAGCTTCTGTTTTCCAGCTGTGTTTTCAGAGGGTTAGTTAAATTAAAAGTCACACAGCCTTTAAAGTTTATGAAAAATTTGTATTTTTATTTGTACTCTGTCCTGGGTCTGGCCCTTTTTGCACTAGAAGGGAGCATGGAGGATAGGATTTGGAGGTTATTCTACAACATCTCACTTTGTTTTCCAGGGATAGTGGAAGGGATGGCAGGCCTTGGCTGTGGGAGCCGTCAGGTATTTTGGGGGCTTCCATGGCGGAGTGTGAGCAATCACACGTGAATTGTTCGTCTTTTTTTCTTGTACTAATACTGTCAGTATCGTTGCTGTTACTGTTTTTTTTTATCTCATTGCTGTTTCCAGTAAATTATATTGTTCTTATAGCAACCCACGGTCTTTATCTTTTGTGCCTCCAATTCTCCTCTCCAGCCTGCCGTGGTGGGAGGTGGGGGAGAAGAGGGAGTTATTAATAAGCACATAGTTTGGAGAGTTTTGGTGGGAACATTTAATTGGGGAATACATTCCTAAACCACAACATACTAAGACAAGAATTTCCATTCCTAGGTTCACAAGACCAGTAGGTATCCACATTTGGATAGCTTCACCATATTCAAAGCTCACCAAAAAACCTGATCCTTTTAAATTTAACTACTGTTATCAGAAAATTAAGCTGATATTTATAACTAGAAGTGAACTCAGCTATAAATCCACACAGCCCAGCAGAATGTATGCAGTGGTTGCAGTCTCCAGAAGCAGCATGGCTGTCTTCATAGGACTTGGGAGCTCAGGCACCAAATTGCACAGAGAAGTCATATCTCACCAGTTCTGTTTCCAGTCATGACAGTGTAAGCATCTGCTCAGCCAGAGTTTGCAACTCTGCTCCAGAAAATTTCATCAGTAAGCCTCTCCTTTTCCTCTTCCTTTCTTAATCAAAAGAGAGTATAGATTTAGCTTCAGATACACTAAGGGGGTTTTTTTTGGTTTGGTTTTTTTGATAGAGAATAGCAAGACAAAGATTCCTGAATCTTTGCCAACTAGTTCCTCAAACAGGCACCTATAACTTGCAAGTCAGCTGTCATGAACAAAAACATCATGCATATATCCATCACAGCTACGCTGCAATTAAGTACCCCAAATTTAGCGATCAGAAATAAATCAAAAGCGAGTATGGAGGTTACTAAGACTAATAAATGATTTGAACTCCCCAAAACAAATTCAGAGAGGTTAGTAAAATAAGGTCTGAAAAGGTATAGACACCATAGTCTTGCTTCTGTAAGCTTACTGTGCCCTCTGTTGATCATTATAATACTCCTTACAGCTACAGGACAACACATTTTCCCAATGATCTTGTCTTGTTCTGGACACTCGGTTCTGTTTAGTCAATAAAACAAAACATAGCAGGAAATAGTACTCTTTCTTTATTTTATGATGAGCTTGGGAAAATGCAGAATGAACAGAGAAAACTAAAGGACTGTTTCATGGTTAAAATCACCAAATACTCCCCCAAAATCCCTACATTCTTTCTGATTTCATAATTCCTATGTGGTAACAAATTAGACCAAACAGAATCATTCAAACCTTTTATAGGTAGTCAGCAGCCTGAACAAGATTTTTGATTTAATTTCGCAAAATGCTCAGAACTGAGGACACCAGGGAACCAGGGGCAGCATTGCTTTGACTGTGCAATGCTGAACAATTTGGAATATAATGGAACTCAAAATAATTTACACACACTAGTATTCTTACAGACAAAAAAATACAACTGGAATATAATTCCTATGCCTCAGATCCATGGTCTAAAAATACCATGTACATAATGGCCACTAGTGATGCTACATGCTTGGGTTTATTTTCTTTTTTCTAGAAGTACTTTGGAAGGAAAAAAGGGATCTTTAGAGCTCTCCAGTGTACTCCCACACCTGTTGAGTTTCCCTGAAGAAGTAAAGAGGATGACAATTTTATTTCCAATTACTGCACCATCAGGCACACAGTTTTCTGCTAGGCATGCCAGAAAATAATTAAGATTGAAGCACATCACTTTCTAAAAGTATTTATGGAATTTTGATTGTTACCTAACAGCTTCTGCCAGTTTTTCAAACAGCCCAAAGTCTCAGCACCAACCATTGGTTGACTTTGTTCTACATCCGGTTAGAGTGGCCCTTTGATCAGGCTGAACAACGACTACAAATGCAAGAGTCCCTATTCACCTCCCCACCAGAAACTCTGCTGGTTGTAGTCCACATACAAACTGTGGTGGCTTGATATGCTGTACAAGACTCCATTAATATTGTAAAAAAAGCTGTCTGAAAATCTCCATTCCTCTTCTAAAACATCTCTGAGGGGGGAAGGGTAGATCAGACCACTATCATTAAAATGCTGACATTCAAAGCTGTATGAAAATGTTTCAGAAATCACCTTCATATAAAGACACTCTGTGCTGTTGAAGATGAATTCTTTTGCTGTAATCCAGTGCTAACGTTTCCTTTTGGATCTGTCTTACAAAACTTCTTTCTACTGATACTGATGTCTTACACACATGTCTTACCTTTTGCTGGAAGATTTTGCTTTTTGTGGGTTGATGTTTTGCTTTATCCTCCACTTTTTATTTCCCCCATAGGGTGTATTTCCTCTAACTGTTTGGTTTGGTGTTTCTTTTTTTTAAGAACGTATCTCTGAGACTGTCTTCTGCTATGCTGTCATCTTGCAGGTATATATTTGCAATTACAGGAATCTTCAACTTTGGTACAGAATCTGCTGAGTCTAAATTACTGTATGCTGATGATAAAATTATACTTCTTTTGCCAACATCTGTTCCTGTAGCCTATTAGTTTTTATCAGTCTTATGTCAATTCATATCCGTTCACAGTATCTCTAACACTTGAAGCAAAATCTTCCTTTTTCCACAAAATTCTATCCCTTTCAGAGATATTGGGGTTTTTTTCCCTATGAACACATATTAATGTTTTTCTTCCTTTGCTGACCAGCATTTTTCATATTGTAGTTAGGAAGTTCCTTTCTCTAGAGATTTCCATTCAGCCTTTCTCTGCAAAACCAGAAACCCTATCATCACTCAAAAGCAAGAAGATCAAACACGATGGAAACACTTTCACTGTCCCAAAAGCCCTGTACACTGCTACTGTGCATGTAAGGATAAAAAGTCTGTTGATGCATTTTCAATTTGAGAAAAGACTTACTGTTTCTAAAAAAGGTCCCTCAAGCAACAGTTTATTGAACTAAGCCTCCCAAAAGGCTGAAGTGACAATAATATATGCATCAATTACATTTCTAGAGTACAACTGTTGTCAATATAGTCAAAAGGACTTTGAAATGAGGGAGCGAAGATCTAAACACATACAATGTATCATCTGATGTATCATACAGTAAAAAGCAGACAACTAAAATACCCATTTTTGCTATTGTAAACCAAAAGTTGTATAGGATTTGGAGTATATGCCACACTATTATGGAGGCCAAGCCACAGTTTTTCATTCTCCATCTGACTACCAGCTCAATAAACATTATCAAGAAAATTTCAGATTAATTATACTTCAGCCATTTGCTTCTAAGAACTAATATCTAACCTCTAAAGGTGACCATTCATATTTTATGTTTAAATAGGAATTTGTACACACACGACATTACCAGTTCTGCCTGCGTGGCCACATGCATATTCCAAAAGATCAGAAGCATTTGCACAATATCCTCCTAGAACCAAGAGGTATGAGGACAAACTGACCTTAATCCATCTGAATAATGCTGAACATGTATATAAAAAGTAGATCTTATTTTGGAAACTTGAAGAGATTACAAAATCTCGGCTACAGCCCTCATAACAAAAAGTCTGCAGTCAATACCTTAGTTTTAAGAAGTGTGTAACAGTGTCTTCTGTAAAACCATCTCTGCATTGAGTAGGCAGCTTGAACAATATGTATTCTGAACTACATTATATCATTTTAACCTAGAGACAAATACCAGGGTTTTGGACACAGAAATCAAGCACACTGCTGTCCTAATACTGTGATTAATGCTGTGAGCTACACCCTGCCTAGCCTTCCTAATCTCTGGGCTTTCTAATTTATAGCAGAGATGGATAGGCTATCAGTGGGGAATTATGAGGATTACTAGCTGTTTATCTCTCCTTTGCAGAGACACTTTGCTGCTTATAGAATTACCATAAACCCTCCAGCTACAGTGCCACTTCTATACTTATCCAGAAGTCTAGATACCTATTGGACACAAAATGTTTTGGTAGTCAATATATTAGAAAATGTTGGAGCTGATGGATGTTTTTGGTTGTTTTTTGCTTTTTTTTTGTAAATGATTTGAACTTACTGTCAAGACCTGTCATGCTACTTCAGTGGTAATTTGTCTGCGGGTTATCTTGCATTCCCTTGAAATCCAGTGCTGTGATCTTGTCTACACTAATTAGAGTTCAGCATTAATGCTTGGAGGTTGCCCTCCAGCATCACCTCAGGTGAAACCATTAAACATGTAGGCCAAGCCATCTCTGCACTTGCAGCAAGTTATGTAACCCATTTCAAAAGACTTCACTTTTATGGTCACCAGGAATGTTACTGACTTACCTACTATCTGAAACTTAAGGGTTTTCTAAATCCTTCAACAGAAAGTCCTCATGCTATGGAGCACAAGTTTCCTTTTGGGATGAAACAAACCAGAGTGTGATGAGAAATAGGTGTACTACTTTTTTTAGTTTCCTGAAGAAGGAAGAAAGGAAGGGACCCTATAACATTTATTTTCCACTAAATTAAAAATCTGAATCTGTACAGAAAAACCTGGTCCTTTAAAAGGAAATTTATGAATGAGAAACATCAATAAGATAAATATTAGCCCTTGTACACCACATTTTTAATAATTACAAGTGTCCTCCAATGATCCCTTTTAAATACAGATTGCATTTATAAATAGGATATTTACAGCCAGGTATCTCTGTAACCTTTGAGTGACCATTTTAGCACTAACATTCAGCTAAACTGTACATGTTTCATACTGCTTAGATTTAAATTTTAGCCTACATATAGCTTTATATAATCATGTTCTTATGAAACTCCTTACAATTTCCCATTGTTCTTAAACTTTGTCGTACTCTTTAACCAGCCTACTAAACAGGAGACCTTAGGAACATTAAATTTAAAAGTTCTGAGGCTCCAATTCTATGCATGCATATTTATAAACATAATAAAATGATGTACAACAAAAAGCTGTTTCTCTCCTCCAAGTCACCACATATCATCTTTGTCATTGTACAGTCATTTGCATTTGTCTATGCTAACTTTATATTTAAAGACTAACCAAAAATATTGTTTAAACATCATCTTTAGTTAAAATAAAAACTCTTTTATTCTCTACATTATCTTCATTTGTTTCTTATACTACACATATCTTTTGAAATACTTGATTTTGTAAGACTTAAAAAACCCCTAAAAACAACCAAATCCAAACCACCTCATGCCTGAATTCCTTTCAGAACGTTATAAAATGTCTCAGAACATAAAACACATGTGTAGTCATCCAGGCCCTTCCTTCAAGGTATCATGAAATGAAAGTACAATTACCAAAGGAGAGGACCACTCTCTAGGAACCAGCCAATCTGACAGCCCAGTCTCAGCTCACATTTGCACAACAATGTCATGCAAACCTTTAAGGTTTTATCTCATATTTTAACCTCTGGGCAGTGCCTCAGTATGTATAAATCAGCCAAGATTCATTCCTACTGTCTTGTTTTTCTAAGTACTTCCTCAGTCACCTTCTGCAGCACAGGACCTCAATTGCCTCCTAGGACCATCTAGGCTTGTCTGATCTAGTTAGTTCTCTTCCATCACAGTGGCTTTGCACACTGAAGATACTTCGATCTTTCCTCTTCTCTGAACTCCAAGTATAGTCAACAAGAGAAAGAAATTATTTTGTCTGAACAAAGTTGTTTAGCTAAAGAGAAGGGTATCTACATGGAATTTAACACAGAGACAGGAGATCATACTAATTACCCATTCGTCTCTCACCCTATGAAAGCCTGCTAACCAAAGGGAACCATGAGCGAGCCTATCCTCTGTTTCAAGCTCAGTGAATGTTAAGTCCATGCCTCAGTCTGCTGTCACATCCTATAAGCAGGATTAAATCACCTCACTTTCTTCTGTCCTGCGTTCATTTGCTTTTCTGGCAGGGCATGCTAAAGACATACAACATCATTTGGAATTGTTAAGGCACTGGCAATCCAGATAGAGAAAGGCAGAACTGGGAACCTTTCCAACAGGTTCTTGAAATCTAATAGCACGTTTACGTAACATGTGAGACTCTTGCTTTAAAAACGGGTCATCTGAATAAGTGTGTGTTAATGGATGAAACATGAGTAAGTTACATTATCAATACAACTTACGCGTTTCTCACATGTCCATCATCCTGGTCCCACTAGAACTGTTCTTGTCAGTTGTGAGGTATGTATGCCCAGCTCTTATTCCTCGTATTCCCCTACTGACTGCTCCACACCAGACTGTATTCCAGGGACACAGCCTGCACTACCAAGGAACAGCAGCATTGCTTCACCTCTCAGAAAGCAAGCCTCAATTCCTTGGTGCACCAGAACTTTGCTGCTGACAGCTGCAGCAGAACAGTCTCCAGCCTCGCTAGCTCTGCTGCACTGGTGAGTAGTACACAGGCAAGCATGAAGCCATGCACATCCCTTCCAGATCACCTCTCTGCTGTGGATGAATGTTTGCATACAAGGACTTCATGTCTGCATAGTGAGGAGAGAGGTGTACAGCTGGCTATTTGAGTTTTGATGTCCACGTTACTTGTTCAGTTTTTGCTTTCATTAGCTTTGCTGTATATATTGCTTCAATTTATTGTGCAGGCTTCTCTGTTCTTAAATGACAATATATATTAAATTACAAAGACATTTAAGAAATACAGATTCTAAAACTAAAATACAGATAGTAAATCTTATTCCAGTGAAATACCCTAGGGAGTATATTTCATTTTAGAGGGAATATTATGTATAGTTAACATCATTGCACTAGGAGATGGTACATTTCATCCCAGTACTATTCACCTATTTTATTCACATGTGGAACAGTAATATAGATCAAGTAATGCATTTGGGTGTGTTGGTATTCTTTGCATTCTACATAGCTTCCTTTTTACTGTGAAAACTTGCAAACATAAGTTCTTGCTAGGATATGTCTGTAAGCAGTAAATTCTAGTTACAGAAAAAAAAAATTATCAGGAGGCCTATTACTTAATTCATTTTTTCAGGTTATTCTGTATTTAGGACATGTGCGCTAAGCTCTGCTGATGGACAGTCCAGCCACCAACCTGTGTATCAGTCAATACAGAGCTTCTCTGGTTTGCTGTTTATGGAATTCTTCAAAGAAAAACCACTGAAGACAGATAATTCACTTGCACTCCCCATCAGGCAGAACAATACCTGTTTGCACGTGCAACACAAATACACAGTCTCTGACAGTGTTAAGGAAACTGGTGCAGTTTAAAGGGCTGTAGCACATTGCTAACTTACAACAGTGGCTCTACTTTCACATCAGAAGAGTTTAAAACCTACTGCAAATAAGAAGACAGTTTGTGACACTTTTAAAACGTTAAATTATTTCCCCTAAGAAAGTGTTAAAAATTACTTATTTTGCTGTTTTAGAGAATGGAAGAATATTCAAGTAGATTACTGTAAGTTCATGCTCTTCATCCAAACTGAATTTTTTTGTTCAGCAATTAACTATGCTGTCTTCACTGTAACCAACTTGTCATTGCTAAGAAATTCCCCCTGTATTTTCAAAACTCCATAGATGTAAAGGGGTCTTTGAAAAAGAAAAATTAACAGCAGGATGTGACTGGGTAACAAAGTAGGGGCCTTATCATGGCAGGAATACAAGTGCATGTGGCTCTCTAATACATTTACAAGGTCCCTTCCATTATGAAAAATGTCTGCCATCACTAATTTTTTCTCATTATTTGCACAAGATTGGAAATGAGGCACTGTCAATATGAAAGGAATTCACAGAGACACCTTCCTATTATCCTGCTAGCCTATACCACAACACTGTCCATTTTATTTATTGCTTTGCTGAGCTGGTCTTTCTAAAACAAGCAAGCTGATAGAATTACCCCCAAGCAGCTGCCAAAATGATGATTAATATGATTACAAACTAGTGCTTCTCATAAAACAGAGACATAAAACAGATTTCCTTTGACATGAGCTGCAAAAATCCTTTCTTGGCTCAGATGCTAGGTTCTGCTTAAAGAACATCACCTAGCTCTGAACATAAAGTTCATGCACTGATCCTTCCCAGCTGAGGCCACCATGTAGCTATTCTTACCTTCAGATTACCAACAAATGCTGGCAGGGATAATGTCTTTCTAGAAATACCTGCATGCTGCTAAAACACACTCAGCACATATTATTCATGACTTACTTCCTTCAAATCCTTTTCCTTCCTTCCCCCAACACCTACAGTCCCGCCTCCTCCCCATGCCTCCTCTCCTAACTCCTTTAGTTAAAAGTTTGTAGACAAAAACCAGGAAAACTGAAGTTTTATACTTCAAATGAAAGATCCACCACTGTAGTGGTATAGATTATCACAGACTTATGATAGGAAGGAGTTCCATTTCCTCCTCACAAGTTTTCAGACCTTACAGATGTAAGTCAACTGAATCTAAAACTAAGAGACAATTTTATCTAGCAAAGAGTGACATAGTCATCAAGGAAGAAAATATCCTAAAAAATAAGCTATTGCTTACTGGATGATATTCAGGACAGTTAGGTTAAATGAGGCATAAACTGTAATCAAAATTGCAACCACTAAGCTGGAAAGACTGGCAAAGAAAATGAAGACAGGAGTGATCATCTGGGGTGAGAATAATGCACACCGAGTACAGCAGCAGTGAGAAGACTAAAACCTAGCTAATGCAGATTATATAATGCTGTATAGTCAATCATAAAAGAAAGCTTTCCTAAAGTTGGAAGCATTAGTGTTCAGGGGCACACTCAGTTGAAGCAGAAGAGTGAGCCCTTCCAACTCACAAGAGGTGCTCTGTGGAATACGCAGTGTTACCTGCTCCTGGTGGGATTTTGAAAGGAAGATGGATGTTGTGGTTTCACCCTGGCTGGCTACTAAGTACCACACAACCACTTACTCACTGCCCTATACCACACCCCCATGTGGGGAGGAGAATTGGAAAGAAAATATAAACCTCAGGGGATAGATAAGAAAAATTTAATAAACAAAATATAATATTAATAATAACAACAACAATAATAGGAATAATTTACTAATAATGGTACCATTATACTAATATACTAATACTAATAATAGCAATAATGATAATTGTAATGATAAGAAGAAGGAGAGAGTGTAACTGAACCCAAGGGAAATATCTGATGCACAATAAAATTGCTCACCACCCACTGACTAATATTAATCAAATCCTTGAACCACAAAGAGTGACTTCTGGCCAATTCCCTCCAGTTTGTCTACTGGGCACAACATTCTATGGCATGAAATACCCCTTTGGCAGTTTGGGTCAGCTTCCTGGCTGTGCTCCCTCTCAGGTTACTGTGCAACTCCTCAGTAGCAGAGCATGAGATACTGGAAAGTCCTTGACTAGGTGTAAGCACTATTTAAAAACAGTGTGTTATTAACATTATTCTCATACTACATCCAAAAACACAGCACTGTACCAGCTACAAAGAACAAAATGGACTCTGCTGCACCAAAACCAGGACATCTAAGTAACAGACCGGGAGGAAATGGAAAAGGCATCTGCAAGAATAAATATAGATAGCTTTTATTTTATTTGAGCTCTCAGCTATGCTTGGTATCACTTACTAAGTTATTAAATATAGAAAAAGTAAACAAACACATTCTCCCTAGCTGATGTACTGTCTTAAATGAAAACCTAATAATAAAGTAATTAATAAATAACAATTTATCAGCCATAATAAAGCTGATAGCAGTCAAATTTAGTTTCAGATTTATGTTTATCAATGAAAAAAATAATCAGTATTAGACTCAGAATGATAAAGATTCAGATTTTTGTAACAGTTGCAATGAAGTATGAATGACACATCGCACGAACATCAGCTACTGATGAAGTTCATGTTAATGTCACACTCAGCACTTAGAAAACATCCACCATGTAGTCAGATTTCTTTTGCTAGGGCCAGAGAATTCAGAAGTGGAATATCTGTCAAAGTTATTCCATTTTCTTTCATGAAAACCTGCTAAAATTTTGTTCTTTTATGTACATAAATTATGCTAACAAAAGGCATCCTATATTTTTATTTCCTCTTCACATAAGACGTGGTTAAAAGCAATAGGATGATGCAAGTAACACATTACAAGAGAAGATGTCTGTACCTCAGGGTGCTGCGGGAGTCTGTGATATTCATGTTTCTGCATAACTTGATTTATCCATTAGCAGATAAATAGGAACTGTTAATACTCAGGAGATGTTTGCTCAGGAAGTTAGAGTGGCCTAGATTGTTCTGGTCCATTAATGGAGAAAGCATTGTTCAATTTCTTCTCTTACACAACAGTGTCTCCTGGGTACCACTGAGGCCACTCTGTGATGCTCTTGCATTAAAACTGCCTTGAATTAAATTATCCAGTAATTAGGAATTACACTGGTCAGGGAAAAAAATTCAGTTTAAAGAAGGGGCAACAAAAGAGCCCCTGTTCTCCTTCCTCCTGTGCTCCTGGGCATGGAGAACTAGTCTTGGGAACTTGTATATTGTGCCAAAAGATAATGTACCCACAGGCAGAGTGCAGAGTAAACTTTGTGCTCCTCTAAAATGTTGCATGGGATTTGGCTGACTTTTGGCAAACCAGCCACAGAATGACTAAACTGGCTCATATTTGTCATTGCACTGTCCATGCACATCTTTAATGGTTAAAGAAAGGCTGCTCTGGGAGATTCTAATCTCCACAGAGCCTTGCATTCTTTTCCCGTCAAAAAGATGTCCAATCAACATGAAGGTTTCAACAGTAGAGAAGGATCCAGTTTTGCATAAACATGAAGGCAAGTATTGTGCACCTTTGATAAACACACGTATTTTCTGAGAAAGAAAGAAAGGAGGTTTTGGTCCTACAGACTTTCTATTTCTCCAAGTTGCCCTATAGTCTAGATGGGAAAATTTTACAATATGCTAAATTGAGACAAAACTTATTTAGAAACTGCCAGCTTAACAGGAAGTTTGGCAGGACAGTGTAACTCAAAAAATACTTATGATCTGGGGCTTTAAACTGCTCTTTGACAGACCCAGTTACACCAGAAATATGAAACTCTTTCTGGCTAATGCAGACAATTACTTCAACACAGCAGATGTCTTCTCTTTAATGACACATTGCCCAAATTTCCCATTTCATATGGCTACTTTCCACCCTGTTGTTCCTGAAAGTACAGAAGGAAATCAGTTGTCACTCACGCCTATCACTTTTTACTGTAAAGAACAGTCTGAGTGTATGATATGCATGTACAGAAGCTTGGAAAAAGATCTTATCTTTTTTAGACATGATAAACAAGGACTTCCCATAATAATTCAGCAGGATCGATTTATGCTGTCATGATCAATCTGGGCGTTTTATACTTTCCCTTTCTTAGGGCGCTTTTTCTTCTCTGAGATTAATTGTTTAGCATTGCTAATTTCTAGTGAATATCACATTAAAACATGCTCAAAGCTAGGAAAATGTGTAGAAATAATCTGAGATTGACCACAGCAGATGCTCAAGTGCAATTCAGTTTTCTAGAACTGTGCAGTTTGACAGAGCAGCAATGGAGCACTCTGAAGTATTGAGGACGAGTTACCAGCATACACATTATCAAGAAAAATGTGAGGCACCCCAGTAAATCAATATTAATTCCAAAATTCAGCTTCAGACTCTTGAGATGGAATTCTAGTGGCATGTAGAAATAAATCTGAAGATGTCTCCCAAAAATACAGGCAGTCTAGATCCTAATTTGAAGTATATTCTCTGTATCATGTTATTTATGACCACTGCTTTTCTGCTGCATTACTTGCTCATAAATAAGCTATAGGTAGTGAAGGGGGCTGCAATGGAAACATTCATTACAGAGTCCCTGCTTTCTAGGGGGTGCCAGGTTGCTTCTGAAATCGTCAGCATAGACTGTGTGAGTAAGACCACTGAAATGGGAGTCAACGTCAAAACAAATCTGCAAATTTTGGTACACAAAATAAAGAGGCCTCACTTGTGGCTAATCGAGATATGAACTAAGATGCAAAACAGTCAAAAATATTTTAAAAGGTTTTGTCCTGTACGAATATGCGACAGATCTCAGGTGATATTATGTTAAAAATATACAACAAAGTTAATAAAGATGACAGAAAAAACAAACCCAACTTCTTTTAGCAGAATATGGAAAACAATAGAAGATTGTAAAGGTAAGAGTAGATGTTCTCTATACAAATCATTTCACAGATTAAACAAATTTCTCACTGGCTACCAGCAAAATCTCATTGCAAATACTTAATAAAACTACATTTCTTTTCTTTGTATCATTTCATATCTTTAGAGGGACTTACAGCTGCCAATCTGAGGACAAGTAGGCAAGTGTCATGTGATCAGAGAAAACTTAAGCTCAGTTTTATCAGCCAACAGCAACTAAGAGAGAGATATTTCATGTTCACATTTCAATCCACAATTGCAGAGTTTCATCATCCTCACCTGTTTATATTAATACTGCCTCTCTTTTTTAATTACTTCTACCCACACTTTGAATTGCACAGCTACAGCTAAGACTATCAAAATTACTACTGCAAATCACTACATCACAAATTACGTTTGGATGAAAAGATGCAAGTTTCAGTCGAAGAGAAAATGCTTGTTTCTGACATTTATTCTTTGATCATAAAAGTGGCTGAAAAAAAATCAGTAATTAAAGAATTTTTAGCATTATAGATTATTTTAGTCCAGTTTAGACTTTTTTCCTTTTCCATAATGTCAATATTACAAAAAAAAATGCAAATACATCCTGAAGTAATGAAAAGAACCACAGTGGTTTCTTAAGTATTATTTTTTATGGGTTAACCATAGTTAATTGAAGTAATTTACAGTGCATACATTTAACACATTATACTTAAAATTCATTTAAACATGTGCTAGTAGGTCAGTAAAAAGCACTTTTGCTGTAATCAGATAATAAGCAATACCACCACAGAAACCAGTGGAGTAGAAAAGAATTTTGTTTAAATTATTAAAATTAAGAATTTTACATGTTACATAATAATTCTTTGGAAATCATACATGTGCACTGTACACTATACATTTTGTATTTAACTAATGTTTTCACGCATTACCAACAAATGTTGTTCATAACATACAATTAGCAACTACCTCACAAACACCAATAACAAGGCAAACTATGCTTTGCATAGTTCAAGGCATCCACAGTACATTAGTTCGTGGCCAAAATACTACCTGCTGATCTGAAAAGACAGTAACAGACACTTTTGCTGTTCATATTTCTTCTGAAGAGTAAATTATATAGTCATCAGACAAAATGAAAAATTATTTTCTATCATTATGCATTACAGAGAGGATGGAGTTATTTATTAAGGCTACAATTAATATTCTTACATGGCACGAGGAGCACCTTTATTTCCTCATGTGACTTTCATAATTCTACTGCACTCCCAGTAACTGTTCTCTTTCCTCCCCCAAACTCCCTTCCCACCTTAATGCTATAAAGCCACGCTGAGATGCTGACACAGCACCAGGAGAAGCAAAGAATCCTAACAATGACCAAATGGTCAATGACTGTGCTTGGTACCAAGTGCTTGCTCAGAAAAGAAGTTATGAGAGGAACTGGCCACAGTTTATGGTGCCACAGAATAGTAGAAATTTAGTCATTAGCAGCCAAGATCAGAAAAATTCAACCTTCAGATAAAAGGCCTATGATTTTAATAGTAGGGATAAATTACAAGTACTATCCATAGCTTCTCTGTTCATAATTAAGTTAAAAATTCAGGACACAAAATTTTAAAGATGATGTGCTCATTTAAACTCAAGACTTCAGCTATTTGCTATGTATACAGGTCAGTCCTCCAGTATTAATTAGTTTTTTAATTGTAAACTGTTCAAATACTTTTTAAACATTTCCAATTTTAAGATTTTTGTAGGTTACATTAAGGTATCAGAATTTTTAATAATACACCACAACTGTAAGAGGACTGCTAATTTTTCACAACCTCCACTCATCTATTCTGAAATAAATGTAGTGTCTCATAAAACACATAAAAATACTGCATCTAATTAAGTAAATACTAGAGATAGACCTAAAGTCTAAACAAATGTTTATCAGCAAAATTTAGGGGCTTATTGACCCAAGAATAGAACTGCTCAGACTGTTTCAATGGCCTTTAGTAATCAAAATGTGCTTAATTAAAAAATAATTATTCTTGGAGAGACACATATTGGACAGAAGTGTGAATCTCAGTTTATTTCAAAGAACAGGGGCCACCCATCTGCAAGAATTCCTGTGTGATTAGTGGAAATTAAACTACCAAATTCCAGTTTGCCTTACAGCCTTCAAGTTTTTTGTACCCCAATGCCTTTAGTATGGTTAGGCACACCTTTCTCCCAGAAACCTTCAGGGCTTTTCAGGAGTTTGAGCTTTACTCTCAAAGTACAGTCAAGGTTCAAACTAATTTTGCTGCCTAGGAAGAGTTTATACAATTAAAGCAGCTCTGATGACACATTTGTTAAAAAAGATAAAGCTTCCAGCAGGGGTCAGTCTCAGAAGAGAGGTTGTTGGGAATAAATGAATAAAAAGGGAGAAAGTAAGTACTACTGAACATAATATAGACCTGTTAATCTCCTTTTAATTCCTGTTAGTTCATTATATTCCCTTCACTTTCAAAGCTGAAACATGTAGATGTATATTATGTTTCATTAATATAGGTGATGAGGCTGGGGTGACTTCATTTAGGAACTACAAAAATAGTGCTGAATCCAAGAACAGTAATTGTGCAAAATAAACCTTGAATATTTATGAAGTACCTTTAACAGAGACAATCCCATAGTAGCATTAGATTTTTATTATTTTAACTTATTAACTGTACTTTATGTATACATTGTCTAATTGTGCCCTAGATATGACCTAGCACTTTTTCCTGTGATGTTAGTAACTGTAAGAGGTCATCTTAACTTTATTGTGACTATTTCATAAAATTGAATACATAGTTGAAACACAGAGGCAGCAGTCTATGCATCTATAAAAACGGAAGTCCCACATATTGACTTATGCTGGCCTATTAGTTGCAAATGCTGAAATAAGTTCTAAGGTCCAGAAATATGATGTTGCAATTGCAAACTGCTTCTTTGGAAGAACCACCCAAACAGGTGATTCCTGCAGAATGGAAACCTCAATCAGACTTAAATTTCTTAACAGTTGTTATTCTGAGGTGCCTCAGAGAAGTCAATTCTATAGCATATTTGCCCTGTAATGAAACAAACAATAGAAGGTAAGGGAGTAAAGCACTGTTTATTGACCATTGCTGCGTTTAACAGGACACACGCTGCAGTCCTCTGGACTGCAGCTCTCTCTAAGCTCAAAAAAACCACATCATAGGAAAAAATATCTCTATAAATTCCTACTCATGTAACAATTCACTATCAACTCCCCCCGCCTTACTTTATATATGGCTGGATGTGTTTCTTTGACTTTTTAGTGGTTAACTATTGCACTAAAGCTGCCTAGAAAAGAGATACCCCATTTTCAATGGATGTAGTTAATGAAATAGATAATATTCCATCAGCATGGTAAAATCACTAAATAATTCACTTCAAGCTTTCTAAAAACCATTAGCATATTGTAACTTTCAACAACACCAACATTATTTGATATCAACCCATTTATTGCATAATGTCCTGAAATCCCTTGTAACACTCGCTCATGCATTCACATATACATTCTATCCTTTCTTCTTTTAGTGGTGTAGTCTAAATGTTACTTAAAGATTAAAACTATGAATTACTATAATTTTAACATTCCAATGCTTTCATTACTTTTTGTAATTTCATTGTTTTATGCACTGATGGCTGATTCAAAGGAAGATTTAATTCCAGAGGTGATCTATCAAGTTGCAAATGTAATTTTTTCACATGCAGTGAGAATAAATCTCATCACCTTACTATCTTTCAAGGCATCACCCCTCCTAACGACAAAATGATTTACTGACTTGGCTGAACTATTTTTCTTCTAAAAATTTAGAAGCATCAGAAATATTTAATGACTCGATTTAAAGTGCTGAAATAGAAGCACACTGCAAGAATATTAAAATGCTGGTATTCCCCCAAGAATTAACACCTGTCAAATCAACAGGTTTTTAAGTGGAAGACATCATGTCCATTTCAATTGCAAATTTGGAAGTAAACACTGTAAAAGGAAAGTGTCTTATTTCTGAAGAAGCATGAGAGCACCATGTTCCTTCCGGACTGCAAGATTTGCAAAAGCTTCATTATGGAACCTCCACATTCTTTTTACTTCAAAAGCTAATCATGTATGAGAGGTAACCCCTCTCCTTTGGAAACTGCTGGCCGTAATTTAGAACAGTGCACAAGATAATTCTGATATTGATTTAATTATTACAGCACTAAAATAAGTTTTATATGCTTTGCCATACCGTTTCTAATGGCGAAATGCCACACTTTCCAAGATGTGTCATACAAAAAAAGATATACAACACATCTGTAGTCTCAATGGGGCAGAGCAAATCATATCCAAATGTTGCATCTAAGACTCTTTGCCTGATAAAACTTGATCCAAATACTAATAAAATTATTATTTATTCATAGGCACCAACACTTTTAAAGAGGAATTCAAAATACACACTTATAATACCACTCTTGTTGGGATGATATCTTTTCTAGGCAGCATAGATGCATCTGACAAGTGTTAGCCTACACTTGAAAGAAAAACCACACAAAAACTGAACCCAAAAAACTACTACCCATTTCTCTTTAAACATATCAATTTCTACTTTAGGTTATTTTCTGTGAAGATGGGCCACATAGGACTAAAAGGTAATGTGTTTGCAAATATCTGAGAAATGTAGCAGTATTTCTATTGCAGAACATTTCCAGCAAATATCAAAATGCATTCGAGTAAAAAAAAAATCAAAGAGTAGGTAAAAGATGCAGTAGAGGAACAAATCAAACAGAAATCAAGATTTTATTTCTATATATATTTATATATATGCCTATATTCAAATAAACAAAACCCCCAGCTAGAACTAATGATTGAGTATAACTAACCATTTTTAAAAATTAGAAACAGTTAAATGGATCATCCCTTTTCACTAAACAAGAAGAAAATAACAGCAAAGAATTAAATTTTTCATTAAACTATTCATGTGTGAAACATCTTATGCAGGCATGCACTCTCCAGAACCAATATAATGATGTGTATATTTATGCAATTTTATGCTTCTGACAACATATTTGATCCGCTCAAGGTTCAATCAGAACAAACTTCACAGCCGGTAGCTTGAAAATAATAGAACAGATAGAAAAGAAAACAACATGCTTGAGGGCATGGGAGTCAGATATTAAACCAGTGAGATAAAATACATCTTCTTATAAAGTTTTAGTGATCACCAATATTACACAACATCCTTTACTTACTACAAAAGGGAAAAATCCTGAAACAATAATAATGACAACAGCGTAATCAACTGTTTATGGACTTCAGTGGTACACTTCTCAGAAACTAGCGTAAGACAGTGTTAGAACATAAAGGACTGCTGACAGTGGGGAAAAAGTGTGAAAAGAATTTTGGACATGGCCAAGGACTCTAAAAATCTCATTCTGACATTAACTGATCTGTATTTTCCTGAACATATCACTGAAAATAAATTAAGTTCTTGCAGACACCCTTTAACCTTTTGATGCAATAAAGTTCCTTTGGTAGTTATCTAATGCCTGTCCTGTTTACACGCCACTAGAATTTTGCTTTTTCTCAGTTGTAGAAAAATGTAGCATTATGAGCACACTCTAAATTGTCTGTGGCTGTTGAAGCTGTTGAGGCAACACAAGCTCCAGCATCCCATCTAATCTTGTGGCGTATGTCAGGCTTTTTTAGGAAGGAGGTCACCAACTCAGTGCTAAAGGAGCCCTGGTTGTAGATAGGAGCAACCAAAATTCAAACACTCAGAGCTACCTTTCTACTGGAGTAGAAAAAAACAAAGATCACTATTACTGCATTCCAGAGCCTGCTCAAACACTGCTCTTTGGATTCATACAAAATACGTAAAACCTACTGTTGATTTTATTACTGTGCTGTGATAAAAATGCTTTACTATTTTAATTATTTTCAAAACATTTTTAATCTGAATCCACAATTTTTATCCAAAACATCACTATACTACAGGTTGTCTATTTATGTACAATTTTGCATACCTTTGCAACGTCCTTTATTTTTGCTCACTAGTCAAGGAACTGAGGTTTCCTACATTCCTTTTCACTTTTACCAGCTTATAATAGGCAAAGGCAAAGAGTAAATCAGTGCCTTTTTCTGTAATGCAGCTCTCATTCTATGTGATATAGTCCAAAATATGTCATAATTCAAAAATGAGTAATTATTTTTTGCATAGAGAAAGCTAGCAATATGTGTCAGGTTACCTGCAATATGTACCTTGTGATTAAAGAAATACAGTATGGTTTTATTTAGGGAGTTAATAAAGCTTTTTTAAATGTTTCCTTAAATATAAAGGGAAGTTTTTGCTCCACTGAGATGAGGAAAGTAGAGAAAAAATGTTCTAGATTGACTTAAAATTTCTTTTTCCTATGTTTTCCTTATTTTGAGAAAATGCTAGATTTCTAGTTGTAAGTCAAACTGTGACCTTTCCTTTCTTCTGTGTGTTTGTCATGTTTCATTTATAAGAAGGTTGGATTCAATTTTTACAAAAATATTCTCACCTCTTCACACCAAAAAAAGGCATAATATTAAAACCTAAAACCAATAAACAGAAGACTCCACAAACCATCCTAAATCTTTCTGCTGGTTTTTTTTCTTTTTTAAAAAATTTTTCTGTGCCTTCACCATTTTTTAATGCTCATTGTAACAAAAAAAATGTACAAACCATTTCAATTCCCAATCCTTTGCTGTACCACAACAAGTTTAGTTCAATTAATTCTGGGGCCACTTGTTCATACCAGAAAAGAAAAATTACTATCCTTGCACCTTCAGTTCAGGCAAATAGTTTTTCTGTCTCTATCTAACTGGGCTTGAACAGAAAAGCTATTGGCTTCACTTCTTGAAATAATGTATCGTGAGACCATAGGAAAGTTCAGGTAGGAATGGACATCAGGCAGTTCCTAATCCAAGCTGCTGCTCCAAGCAGGCTCAGCTGTGAGACCGGACTTGAGTGCTCGGGGCTTTGTCCAGCTGGGTCTCGAACACTTCAGAGAACAGAGCCAGCACAGGATCTCTGAGCAACCCAATGCAGCACCTGGTTGTCCTCAGAGTGAGTATGTTCTTCCTTCTACGCCTTCTAAACCTCTCGTTTCAACTCAGCCATTAAGCTGAGCTCCTGCCTCTGCACCTCAGTTTGCCAGCACATTTGCACTGGGAGCATTTTCAAGCCAAATTTTCATAGTTCCGCTCTTGAAAAGTTCTCTTTGGTATAGTATAGTAATGTCAGATTCCTATAAAGGACCGCAGCAAACAAAACCAAACCTGGATGACTTTCCTCAATCTTATTAGTTCTCTGCATGACTCTCACGTCAGTGAGGCTGTTTGCAGAAAATCCAATAAAGGCACTGTTACATATCATGGAGTTCAGTTTCAGATTAACACACCCGGCATCTGTCGTCTACATGCAAGAAATATATTTAAGTTTACTGTCACCTAGACAGCTGAGGCCCACTTCTCAGAGATACCTTGGACTTGGAACATTCCTTCCTGGCTCCAGCAAGCCCACTAGAAGGCTGCAGGTCACCTACAGGTCCTGTGGCATATTTATCTATTACACATGGATGTCTCAAGTACACTGTCACATTTTGAATGATCCTAGAGGCATACAAAGGTGTCAGTCATTTGAACCTGTAGGAGACGGATATCTGAATCATTCTTTTGGCCTGACTACCATGAAAAAATATAGTACATTGATTATATGAGAATCTAGACACCTAGCAAGCATTTAGACACCAACATATGCTTGCACTAAAACCTAGCCACAGCCTAAGATCATGACAGATGACAGCAGACAATTACAGCTCATTAAATGAAATGTCAGTGCTATCAGGTATGGGTGAGAACCATGAAATGGTATCATTATATATTTGGAAGCAGCTTCTTCACATTTTGTCTCAGGCTTTCAATCATGTACACACTTAGGACAAAAGTTCCACATGAGAGAGTAGCAGCATTCTTCTACTCCTTTCTTATTCCTGACCACTTCATCTAAGGCAAGACTACTGCTCAAAGAGCAACAACAAATGAAGGCCAAACATGGTCCATGAGGTAGGAGAGATGAGAGGCAGAACTCAAATCCTGCATAATCTCTAATTCCTTCTTTCTGTGAATCTAATAAGCCTATATTGCTCAGTAAAATGTCAAAAATAACATACAGAACTACCATGTACTTTTTGAGAAACAGAAGATAAACTGAGTTCTCAAATATTCAAGGTTTCCATACTTCATGGAACACTAAAAGGGCCTTCTAGAATTCTTTCTCTTGAGAGTAGCAGAGATTTTAATCTGTGGTAGCTTTGAATAACAGTGGCAGGCCTTGACCTTAAAAAAGCTACAGCTAAATCCAATAATTTCTATTAATGCTCCTCTTCTTTTTTCCAGTAAAATTTCCATGTGGATTGAAAAAGTACACTAATGATACTGAAATCTACCCTACAGATGTGGAAGAAGTATGAACAAGGACGGAACATTCTAGGATTTTAAGTAAATATGATAATATTGTCAAAAGCAGAAAATATTCCTGAGATACAGGCTGTTCTTTCTGTTGGTTCCTTTTTGTTATTGTTGGGTTTATTTTCTGGTTTATTTTGTTTTTTTTTTTCTAGCTTTTGATTTGTACCTCTCCTCATGCTTTTCTCAACTTAGTCTGTTTTTCTCAACAGGATAATCTCTATATCCCAGACAGATACCTAATTCTGTCCTACACAACTTTACGGCTTCTTTCGAGATCAAATGATGCAAAACACAAATACACAAACTACACAGAGGTGCAAGCTAAGGTTGAAGGATTGCTTTGATACTGCTATAGGTACAACACTGTGAAAATATTCACATGATGCCTTGATTAAATTCCTTTAAAAGAATGTTCATGAATTATTCAATTGATTAAAAGTGCAATGATTCACTTGAACAATATTGCAAAATGGTTTGAATAAACCACTTTATGAGAGAATCCAAACTACCTCTGGCTACAAGTATTCTGATGCCGTTTCTGAAGAATTTCCTAGATTATCCTCAATGTTTTGCTGTGAAAAATTTTGTTGTGTTCATTTGTCCTATGTCTAGGCCAATACAATTACTGGAAGGTAATACTCCATTGTCTTTCTGATAATTGTGGGCTCTTACAAATCTACGAGTTAGCTGTTACTGGAGAAGAAACCCATCCTCTTCCTATGAAAAACACAATTTTTCCCAAAGTAGATTTTTATCTAAAGCATAAATTAATACTAATTCTGTAGTGAACACCATAAGCAATTCTGTGAGATCCCTTTATTAGAGGAAGGTTTCATTTAATAAATGAATAAAGCCATTTTTCTTTTGGTATTTTGCAAAATACTTGTTTATGGCAAACTGTCACTTGTATTCAGGTTTAGAATGTAGAAACTACAGTGATGGTTCCTTGGAAATGCTTAAAATAGATAAGATGGATTGACTGATTGCATATTCCTTTGAATTATTGTGAAAGTACCAGATCTATCTAAATCATGCCATGAAAAAAAGTGGAGTTAGAAGTTATGTAACTTCAAGTTGCTATAAATTGCTTCTTGTTGAAAGCTATATAAAACATTTTCAAATCTGTCATGTTCCACCTCTTCTGCTTAAAAAAATAAATCCAAGAGAAAATGTCCAAGAAAAGTATGAATCAGGCTTATGTTGTTAAGTTGGAGCAAAAGCCATGCCACCATCAAGACTGGATACTCTGTAGCAATTAAATGAAGAATCTGGTCCATTTTGATGTCCAGAATGTATTTATTACAGTAGGACACTGTATTTTATTAGGTTAGCTAAACCACTGTAGCTAAATAAGCAACAAAACCAGATGAGCCACACTTTTCTTCTCACAGAGACACTGTCGTCATTTCTCGTTTAATCCAAGTTTGACTCTTGAATACAGATTTTATCTACCTACTTTCTGCTGCTGACATTCCCACATGCCCTCAGAACAAGTTATCTGACAAAGCAGCCAGGAAAATGCATTTTCTACATCTCCTCCCACAGCACCATGCAAGAGGACTGCACAGCAACAGCATCCCAGAGAACATGCTCTACAAGGTCTGAGCTGACCTCCAGACTTTGCCAGAAAACAGTCTCACATCATGGACCCAACTAACCTACCACAAAGCAGGAGGAATGGAGTACAAAGAGAGCATGAAGGAGCCAGAAACTGCATGATTGGTAGCACTGAAAGGAAAGAAATTAGTACAGCAGACGGCAGAAGATAAAACCAAGCTTCAAGCCTGTGGGGTGGCACCCAGAAGTTGCTTTTGCTAGTCCTGAGAGTAACCACCATAGCCAGTAGGGACCATTGACAGTGAGATGAATGTCAAGCCCTTCTTTCCTACCCTAAAAACGTATTGAAATTTAGAAAGGAACTGCTTTTCCCTCATTTGGCTATTATTTATATATATATATATATGTATATGTATACATATGAGCTTTTTACTGGCAGTGAAACTTTAAATCTTTTCACAGTTTCATTGGGACCAGAGACTGAAACTATTTCAAGTGAGGCTTTGAAAGAGAGCAGCTAAAAAAAGCACTCATCATTTTCAGGACAGAATACCCCCTGCAAATAAAAACTTGCTTACTAGGAGAGCTGCCTTCCGCAATTAAACACAGTGGCTGGAAAAACAAAATAACAAGGGGTCATGGCAGAATTGCAGTTGATATGTTGAAAGTGTGTATCACCCAGCACTGAGCAGCACTCCATGATTACATCCTATTTAGTACTCTGAAAAACAACAGCCTCCTACAGCAACAAACACAATTATAAGACAGATACCATTTATCCCAGGAAAACTCTTGCTACTTAAAAAAATACTAGAAAGGAAAAACAACCCCTTGTGGTGAAATTAGCTGAAATTAGATCCGATGATGATCCGTTCTTTAAACTGGGAGAGAAAAAAGGATGTTTTTGTTCAGCATGATTTATTTTTAGACTGGCAAAGACACAATGGTACACAGAACTGGAGCTCTGTGGGCACCTTCTGAGGTTAAATTACCTTTCATGCCATTTGCACAGAAGACTGTTCTCAAGCAGCTTGAGCAGATGGTCGGGACACCATTGTCCGTTTACTTGTATCCACAAAGATAAACGATTGCTCTTTGAAATCCTGAACAATATGGCCCTTCCGATGCTTCAGGCTGCCAAGGAGAAAAAACAAACAACCAAATAAATATAAATTTAGATGAGGAGAACACAAGGGTTTTGAGTGATGAAATTTCATTTTAAACAACAAGTACATATAGAATAACAGAATTTTTTAGGTTATAAAATATATCTAAAGTCACCAAGTCCAAGTGTTAACCAAACATTGCCAAGTCCACTATTAAGCCAGGTGCCACGTGTCTTTAAAACACCTCCAGGGATGGTTACTTCACAACTTCCCTGGACAGGCTGTTCCAATATTTGACAAGCCTTTCCATTAAGATGGTTTTCCTTAAAGCCCATCAAAGCCTTCCTTAACACTACTTGAGGCTGTTTCTTCTGGTCTCATTGCTTGCTACATGGGAGAAGAGACTGATCCCCACCGTTCTACAACCTCTTGTCAGGTAGTAGGAGAGAGAGAGAGAGAAGGCCCTCTCTGAGCCCCCTTTTCTCCAGGTTAAACACTCCCAGATCCCTCAACTGCCTCTCACAGGACTGTGCTCAAGGCCCTTCCCCAGCTCCCTTGCCCTTCTCTGGACATGCTCCAGCACCTCAACGTCCTTCTTGTAGGGAGGGGCCCAAACCTGAACACAGGATTTTAGATGCAGCCTCACCAGTGCCATGTACAGGGGGACAATCACTGCCCTGGTCCTGCTGGCCGCACACTATTCCTGATCCAGGCCAGGATGCCATTGGCCTTCTTGGCCACCTGGGCACACACCGTCAGACAATAGTGTTTGGACTTGCAACTAGCAATTGCCTAACCTGTCAATCTTAAAAACTCCCAAAAAGAAAAGAAAAAGCAAGGTTACTGAAGGAATCACATGGAGTCAGTGAAGGGGACTAGACATGGACTTCAATACAAACAGCAAAATAAGACAGAATTGGGTTTAGAAAATAACAGTGAGATTAGATAACTATGACTCACCAGCCACTCAACATCCTGAAGACAGCAGGTATTGCAAAGCATTTAATTAACTAAAGTTTCATATAAAGATGTATAGTCTTTTCTGAAATAACTGCTTATTTAAATAATGACATAACAAATAAAATTCATATCCTCTAATACCACACATTCCACAGCAACAGCAAGTAAACAGTGGATATATTTCTCCCTTTCTCATTTCAGTCATCAAATGACTTGTTTTAATATCTTTTTGCTGTGATGCTGACACATTCAGCATGCCTTACAATAAATGTACCATTTAGACATTTAAGATTCTTGTCAAATTTTTTAGAAATTGTTAACACTCGTTGGAGTAAGGAAAGAAAGGAAAAGACAGGTTGAGATAAACATCAAATAGTGGCATTCAGCAACACAAAGTAATATGTTCTGATAGTGAGAATTAATGATAGTTCAATGAAGAAGAAATATTGGGAGATAATGTAAACATGAACAGGAATCTAATAAAGTTAGGTTAAAAAGTTAGGAAAACAGAAAAGTTTGGTTTTGTATGGGAATAAAAGAGAAAGCAGAATTTGGAAGAATTTCCCACTCTGCCTTCAAAAAGGAAGGAAACCCAAAAGTGTGTTTGTTCTAAATATCAGTATCTTATGCCAATGTCATTTCCATTAAAAATAAAAAAGTCAAGGCCTTTCTTCCCCTGAGGAAGCACTCTCTGCTTTACTTCCACCATTTCTTTCACAAAATTCAAGGGAAGGCCACTGTCCCTCAGCTGTTTGCCTCACCTTGACATCTCCAGACACATTTGCCTATTTGCAAATAAAGTACAATGAAAGTAATGACTCAGCTCATGAACATATAACTATAGGATCACTTAGGTTAGAAAAGACCTTTAAGATCTTGAGCCCAAGCACAAATCTAGCACCATCCACCACTAAACCATGTCCCCCAAGTGACACGTCCATTTAATGCAAACTCCATATCTCAGAGAATAAGCTGGAAATATAACCATCCATCTCCCAGTAAACCAGCCGCACATCTTCCAATATCAGAAGACTTCACCAAGAAGTATCTCCATTATTACAAGCTGAACACTGCTTTTTCCTCATAAAGTAACTGGTAAGTTGTAAAAATAGTACAGTATCTTTATATGAAAAGAAGTTATGAGGTAGTCTGTGAGGAACATGATATATTCTAATCTCAGAAATAATATATTTTCACTGAAGAAAATCACAGAAGTATATTTTTTGTTGTCCAGTAAGAAAAAAAAAAGACCATTGAATAACACAAAGGCAGCTGCATTGTGATCAGATATCCTATTTGAATTATATCAGTTAAAAAGAACCTGACATTTTATAGGAAATACGGCAAACCAACATTATTTACAAATGTGCTATTTGAAATACAGTTTACATAACTTCCGTACTGACTGAACTGAGGCATCCATAAATGTTTCAGCTCTCTGTTTAACTCTCTCCAGACAGCAAAATTCCCCAAAACATATCATGATACAAAATGAATTTGAAACTGCTGTGAATAAGAATTCAGCAAAACAAATGAAATTTCACTTGGTTTCATTGCCCTTACCATGAGCTAACAAGTGCCACAAAGGGTAAACAGATAAAAGCAATACACTCAGAGAAAAGCAAGTGCACACATGTATAGATGGATTTTCAAGAAAGCCAAGATGAAAACCCATGTGCAGAAAGGCTGATAGTTAAAACAACCGTGGTTTTTTTTTCCTTTTTCAGTGAAGTGGTAACAATTTGCTCCACATAAATGATCTCCTAGATCCTCCTGTAAGCCAGGCCACAATTAATGAAAAATAACAAGTTTTCAGCTGCTGCAAAAACTGCGACACAGATTTAGGCTGTCTTTCCCTTTATACAACTGAGCACATACATCTTCTGATTACCAAAGATAGTTTCCTTTCTGCAGGTTTAGAAGTGCAAGAGGCCCCAGTGGGAAAGTCAGGAAGGTGTTCTCATCTCTTCATTATGCAGCAAGTTAAACTGATCATTATTTATGGAGAGGGAATATGCTGCACACGCTCAGAAATAAGACTCAATAAAAACATGGGGATAAAAAAAAAAACAACTTCAGTATTAACAGTTGCATAGCAGCTGATTCTAGTAGGAATTTCTCGGTAGTTAACTCCTTTCATACTGCCTCTCATTTGTGGGTCAATACAAATGTAGCAGAAGAATTCGGTGAGATTACTGAAATCTCATGTATTTTCCAAAGAGCTGAGGATACAGCACATATTATTCCATAATTACAGAAGGACAGTAACACAAAATGGAAAAGCTGTGTTTAGTGTCAGTACCCTAAGTGACCAGCTCAAAACATATTTCTAACAGACAGCTAGTCTAAATTAGGTGTTTTAGAGGTAAAAGAGTCTAGGAGAAAAATGCCAATTGGAAAAGCAGGTAAATGCCAGGTAAATGACAATTTGGTGCTGTAATTAGTAAAACTCGCCTGTTAAATCTTGCAGAAAATGGTTTATGAAGTTTCCAGTTGATGTATCCACAGATTCAACTTCAGTTTAACATACGTATGCACTGAGAAAGACTACTTGAAACTGCACTATTGCAGAACTGTAGATACTTCTTAATTCCTAAGTATTTCTTTCATTAAATGTAGTGCTACAAGATGTCAATCTCCACTATAACATCAGAGGAAGAATAGATATCCATGTTAGTGGGAGACAGAATGAGCTCCGTGATAACATGGACTGATCACAGAACATTCCTTTGAGACCAAATAAAAACCTCTCCCTGAGCAACCAATGCCATGGTTGTTAATAACATACTGGATTCTGACTTGCTGAAACTAGCAGACCAAGAATATAGACTGTTTGACACAGGATTTTATACTGGTAAATGAAATGGAAGCTTTCAAGAATAATATACATTACTAAGGATGGAAATATTCCCAACTTTAAATAAAAATTAATACCATTACATATTTGGAACAATTTTTCACTTTTAACATGCACTTCTTTTAGATACTTGGCAGAAATCATGCCCATTTATGCAAGGTTAGAATTTCATTACCCAAGTTTCATCACCTAAGGAAGGAAAAAGGGGAAACTAATATAATATCCAAGCCCAAACCAATTCTAGTCAAGTACATAAAGACTCTAAAGTGAATAAAATCTTGTGATATTGTCAAAGAAAGTATAAAATGCTTGATTACCTACTATTTCCTGCATCATGCAGACACATATACTTTGTGCAGAATGGGTGCTAAAAGAGCTACCAAATCAAACTGACTATGCTTCACAGCACTTTTTACAGGTATAAAGAAATAAAGAAAGTAAAAAGAAATTCCTAAGATATAAGTAAATGGTGAAACCACATGCCTTTCAAGAAGTACCAGAAATGCAGGTCAGTATTTATTTATAAAATGCAATTTTATAAACTGTGATAAATATGAATGAGTTTCAGGATGTCTTTTCTAAATGTACACCTCCAAAAGTTTAATTGCACTGCCAAGACCTTTAAGCATCCAAGAATTCATTTCAGAAATTTCTGTAATTTCTGCTTGCCCCTATTCTGTTGTAACTTTCATCAGAATAAAGATCTGTTTTCAGCATACCCACCATCCTTCCATTCTGGGAAGCAAAGACTTCATTAACCTTATAGACCCACTGCTGACAGGCTCTACTGAACACAGGCATTACTGACTCAGGTAATAGTCTGGACAGCTGAAAATCTTCACAGAGATAAACCATGACTAGCTGGACTCCGAACAACCTCAGTACTGTGATCCTGGAGGTCCCTAAAGCCTAAGCAGTTACACTTTACTTCATCTGCAGGCAGGAGGCAGTATGAAAACAAAATTTAGCTGGGAAAAGGCAAAGCAACTCTCTTCTACCTGGAGCATTTGCAGACCAAGTGATAGTAACCACCTCTTTCACTATCAAAGTGGCGAAGCCCTGAAGTGAGATACCCTGAGAGATTGTGGAACCTGCACCTTTGGAGATATTCAAAACTAAATGGGACAAGGCCTTGAGCTACCTGATCCAACTTTTAAGTTGTCCTTGTGGTTCAGATGTCCCTTTAAAACTAAACAACAATTTTGATCTATGTAAATCTATTTTTTCCTCAGCTGAACTACAACAACATCCAGATAACAAGGTAGGAATCTGACTTGCTCTACTTCAGGCACTTTCCAAGAAGAAGGGAAGCTGAACCAAGGTGTTCCAAATTATCTGAATTGTTTTGCAATTGCCATAGGAGAATAGCATCTGAGCTTTATGATTCATAAAGACAATAGCTGCTCCAGTGCTATGAAATCCTTAACTCCCAGCTCATGCTGCTGTATTGAGTAGAGTGCTAGCAGGCAAAAAATCACCACTGTAGTTACCTGCCAAATCTCCGTTTTCCTTTGAGGTCTCCCATCTCACTAATGATGAGGCTGACTTGGCTTTGCATACGAGATATAGCAAAGAGACAGCCTGAGGTGATGCTGAAGTGGAAAACAGTGCAAATTAAACTGGTTGTCTTCCTGTTTTACAACCAGCTGCAATTACCTTACTGGGCAGCTGCCATCCAAAGAAAACTGTGAGCCACACAAACAGGAATAATTTCATTGGCATGCACAGACTGAACATTTCCCCAGGTGCAATTTAAGGAGTCCTTAAAATATGCAATTCTATCCACTACTTTGAGCCCTCAATCACTTCCTACTGTAGTTCTGGTTTTCCTCTACAAGAAATCCTGCAGTTAAATCTTCTTTCAGGATGACTGCCCTGATTAATAACTCTATAATGTCTGTACTCTCTGTGGGATAAGACATTTCTTTGTTCAAAAGTGATCCTTTTCCTCTGAATGCTGGCAATTTCAGTGCCGAGGGAATGAATCACCACTGCTTGGTGCTGCCATTCCCACTGCTGGGATGTATGGTCATGTGAAGTCATTCTGAGACATAATTTCTTACTCTCCTCAGTCAGCTGGGCTTTGCTGAAAAACAAATCTTGGCAAAACTGGTCAGTATTTTGATTTTCAGTTCACATGCTGGAATTAAAAAGCAAAGATCTCTTGAGTTTTCACACATCAGTGACAGAGGTACACTTTCCGGTGGAGATCAAATAATCTGTGCCTTACTGTGTATCACAAATGATCATTTAGCTCATCATTTAGCAGAAATCTGAGAATGAGACAGATCCCCAGGTGGCAACCCTACTGATGGGCAGTTATGGGTGTCACTTCTTTTTGAAAGGCCATTTTGTCCGGGTGCAGAAGAGGATCATTTTAGAAAACATGTCTCCATAGAACAGGCTAATATTTACCTGTCTACTTCTATCAGAAAAAAAAAGTATCTTTCAATACAGGATTTAAAGGTAAATAAACAAGTTTAGTAAACATATATTACAATGATCCTATGGAACAAAACATGACTGAATTTATGCTGATTATAGAGGGGCAGAACTGTAGCAAAAAATCCACCAAGGAAGAAAGGTTGAAACATGCATTATCTTATCAGTTCAGTGGGGCCTATTTCACCTGAATTTAAATGACTTGAGGAAGATTATGTAGTGAGTCAGCTCAGAGCCCAGAATAGAACCAAGAATTGTGGCTCATTATCTCTATCTTTAACCATTAATTTGCACATCCACACTGAGAAAAATTGATGTTACTATTTCATTAAGTCCCTCAATATATTTATATCATAACAATACACTGAACAGTATCAGAGGAAAAACACAGACTGAGATATAAGCCTGACATCCAATTTGAACTGTGGGTCACTATGAATATGGGTAGAAAAGGAGACATACTTGTGTAAAACTGATGGACCTACAATCTCTACCATTGAATCCTCTATCATTGATTGTTTTGGGTTTTGTTGTAACTGGAACATGAAAATCTCACTTTCAAAACAAAACAGAAAAAGTTGCAGAGGTCTCCAAACACAAAAAAAGCTCTTTAATAATAAGAGAGATATGCGTTTGCTACTTTAAAGGTTCATTGTATCATAAACATACATTTTAAACTTTCTGGTTTGATCTTTAAAATCTCCTGAGTGCATACTACTGTCTAGGATACTGGTAACTGTTCCCAACACCAAATGAGTCACTTTGGTCTAATGATAGTAGTAAATGGATGCCCTGAAAAGCTCTATTTATACGGTGCTTTACAGTACAATTTAATGAAACTTTCCAATACTTCAATAAAGAATGTATTTTCTGATAATACAGAGCTAAAGTTAGCATCTAGTAAGGAAGTGGATTAAGTCTTTATTGCTAACAGAACTCTCTCATTTCAATAAATACAGATTTTTAAATGGAATATGCATTCTGGAGAACATACTCTTCTTTTTCCTTCTTTCTTTCACACACTGTCTTTTTCTTTCACTCATCCTGAGATTTTACACCTTTTTCATCCTGCAAATGTGAAGGATCTATTTTGGAGTCTGTCAGGATAGTAACAAGTTTGCAAGTGCTGCAAAACCAACTTAGTATGGACTGCATGTGCTCTGTTCTAGGACTAGTACTGACTGACTCCACTCCTCTTCTGGTGCTGCATATTCCCAAACATATTCTTCACATCTCAAATTCAAATGCATACTTGAATGCATTTTAAACTATCAGGAGTCGCTAAGAACAGACAAGGCATTGGAAAAGCCAGTATGAGCAAGTACTTTACAGCCTGTTCCAGGTGAGCAGAAACCTACAGCTTCTCTAAGAGAGGCAGAGATCAAGCATTTTGTTACATCTGCATCAGCTCTTCCCCACCTGCATTTCCCCTTTTCACAGGATTCACCCCGTGCTCTCAGTTACTCCTCCTCCCAACAGAAGGTGGGGTGCAGCCAAAATGCTTCTGCTCCCACTCTCTCCAGTTGCTCACAGCAGATAACAGCAGGTAAACAGTCATCATTCTCTTCCCCACAGCAAGAGCCAGGGGCTGATCACTGCTGAGTTAAGGAAGAGCAATGACTCTCCCCAGTCAGCCAAGAGGTAGGTGAGATGCTCTTCTACAGTGAGTTTTACAACCTGAAAATGTTCTCAACACCTTCTCACAGGGCAGACTTCAAAAATTTTAAACTAATGTCTGAGTATCTTTTAAAATGTCACATACAGACAGAGCTATATAAATATATGATTCTGTGTTTCCTTGTCACCTTCAAAAGCTCCTTAGACAAACCTGAGGCCTGTGAACACACGACTGAAAAATTACCAATTAAAGCTGTTTCAACACTTGAAATAAGGAAGAAAACAGAAGAGGGAGCTGAGAAGGCAACAGGGAACTGTGATTATACAGAACATGCAGGGTTTGCATGTCAGCTTGCAGGCTCAAGGTGAAATTTTCCTGAAAGATGCAGATAGACAGGAATTACAAGTGATATCAGCAAATTATGGCCATGTGACAGAATTCTAAGGTTTCTGAGCTATAGATTTCTTTCCTGATGGCGAGAGAAGGGGGACACATGTGGTGTCATATGCCCTTGCAGAACCTTTCTAATGACTTTGCTTGGCAGAAAGAGTGGCTTAATCCCTTCACATATTTTCTTGCAAATCCTCTTTATTGCTGCCTGTACAAACACCTTAGAGTGACCTGAAAGAATCTTTTGATATTCTCTGTGCCAAGAGATATAATAAAACACTGCTTTTTGAAAGTTGACAAAGGCAAGGCAGGCTGTGAACCAGTTAAGAAGCTTTGGCACAGAAAAACGAAATAGCTTGCCTAAGGTAAAACATCAAATCTCCAGCAAAGTTGGGAGTACATTTGAGATTCTAAGACTCGAAGTCTCTTCTTTGGAATGATCTTCTGGAATATACTTTCTCTGTAGTAACAGACTTTTTTTTTCTTAGGATATAAAGTATAAGCATGGATGATGCAATCTGTAAAACGATAGTCTTCAGAAGACAATTAACTATTTTTGTATACTGCTTAACAATCTACATACCACTAGGAATTCATAAAAGATGGCCAAAGAGCCATTATTCTCTTCTATAACTCAAAATTTTGGTGCTGTCTTATGACCAACCAGAAAGTTTAAAATTAACTAAAGGAACACAATTTGCAGAGATTGCACGTGTTAATCAAGGAACTCATTAAAAAAGCCAAGACTATAAAAAATTAAAAATGAGACAGAAAAATTCACGGACAGTAAACAACCTACCAGAGGCCGTATGCAAAGCCACATTATGAAAGGCATAATCAGCCACAAGCCAATTTGAAATGCAGTGTAATTATTACTAACAGTATAACACCAGCTAACAGTGATATCCCCGTACAATACCCAGAACTACTTTGCTTTGGATCCCCTAGGCATTTCCTAGAGAATTTGTTTCCTTGGTGGGAAGAGTTGAGGGTGTTGACACAAGAGCTTAAAATGGGACAGGAGTTTTGAATCTCAAAACTTTGTTAAATGGGTTGTTTATGCCTAGCTAAAAATCTCATGAATCTAGTGGGAGAGTAAAAAATCCCTCAATCTGAGGCATTAGAGCTTGCTGTCTTTCTGGGAAACATAAATAAAACCTGGCGAACTGTTACTTCACAGCAGTATGATTGCAGAAAGAAGCATTAGTTGCCTTTGACATTTACTGCTATATCATTGCTACTTACTGAGCCTGAATTCCTGAGCCGTTTCTTTGTCCTCTAACAGTTATCTGAAAACAGATAAGTAAAGACATTGTGTGGCCTTAAAGAAGCAGTACAACCTGCAGAAGGAAGCAGAATAAAATTTCCACCTCTTTCTTTCCCAGAGAAAAATAAGAGAAATGTATTTTCATGATAAGAAAATGTTTGTTAATCATTTAATAACTTATCATGTTTGACATGAACAAATGTTCTAATTATGGCAGATTTTGATGTATGTTACACATAAATGCCTCCTCTACACAGCTCTCTGTTTTCCTGTGTACTTTTAAATTCTTCTAAATATGATTTTGATAATGCAATCAGCTGCTTGAATAAACATAACCTAATTGAAGTAGTATTCCAAGGAGCATTATTTCTATTATTATGACTTCCCTGGTGCACAGCTGTGAACAGACAGCTGAATGATAGCAAATGACCTAGATAAATCTGTCTCGATAGCTGTCACTCCTTAGTCTTGACCTTCTGACACTGTTCCAGCTGTGCAATAGCTTGTCCTAGCATTAAGGGAGAGACAATCTCAGGCTCATTCTATTCTGGGAAAACTACTAGTATTTCTCTACAAAGACACACAGTCTCATAAAATTAGTGGACTAAAATGTATTTCTAACATAAAAACAGAAGAAGTATCGAGTCTTCCTACAACTTCTCATCATGCACTATAAAAATGAGTAATAAGTAAAGAGTTAAGGTATTAAATTAAATATTAATCATATTTTACTGATAGCTAGATGATTATGCATTTACTTTATAGAATCATAGAATGGTTGGGTTGGCAGGGACCTTTAAGACCAGAGAATTACAGAACAAGTCAGGTTGGAAGGGACCACAGTGAGTCATCTGTTCCATCCTCCCTGCTACACTGCACAGGATTGTGTCCAGACAAATCCTGAATGTGTCGAGTGAGGAAGACTCCACAACCTCTCCAGGCAATCTGTTCCAGAGGTCCTCTAGCTCCAAGCTCCCTGCCATGGGCAGGGACAGCATCCACTACACCATGCTGCTCAAAGCTCCATCCAACCTAACCTTGAACACTTCCAGGGATGGGACATCCACAGCTTCTCTGAGCAGCCTTTTTCGGTGCCTCACCACCCTCACAGTAAAGAATTTCATACTAATTATCTAATTTAAAATCTGCCCTCTTTCCGTAAAAGGCATTCCCCCTTGCCATGTTACCACCTGATAACAGATTTGTAGCTCAGAAAGTACAGCCCTCATCAAATCTCATTCCTAAGTAATCCTATTTTCAGTGCCTTTTAGTAAAGAGAAGAAAGGAAGATAAATGACAGAAAGTAGTTCTGACAATATATTCGAAGTTGTAATCTATATTTCATGTAATTTAAGGCAAAATGGCAATTGACCAAAATTATGCTGAGCTACAAAAAAATCCCAAAGTAATCAGAGAATATGTAAAATGGCATGAGAAACTACAAACACTGCAGAATCCCTGTGTAACTAATAATTCACAGAGAACTGTGTGTATTATAAAGTATATGCTATATTATACACACAGAATAACTACGTTTTTTACCTAAAAAATCAATCTTAGAACGCCAGGTGATGCCTGCATTCAAGCATCATCTTGCAAACACAGTTAAGCAGTTTAAGGCAAAACCACACCATTAATGTACATAACTGGAGCAGGAATTTAGGTGTTATATAGCCCCAAATACTCCTAGATTTTAAAACAAAACAAATCCCCAGTGTGAAGTGGCAGAAAATTTTACCAAAAGTTTTAAACCCAAATAAACCAGATGTGCTGGAGCCACAACAGCAGTAAAATGTAGCCAAGCCTCCGTAATCTGGCGAGAGTGAATGATCTATTGTGATAAAGGAAAGAAACTGGATAACTTTTCATCAATCTCATTAATCATCATAGCAAAAGGCCAGAAATAAGGCTTTCTGCCTAGAGCATCACACACTGCTAGGAGAAAGTCCACCATTTTGTACTTTCATCCTCACTTACACCTTTACATCATGTAAAGGAGTCACTGTTTGAGAAGTGTGTTGGGTAACAACAGGCCCACAAGACAGGGAGGCATGTTTTCCCGAAATCTCCAGCTACTGTACAACAAATTAAATGCAGCTTAACTATAAAAATTTTAAAAATACCTAAAATACTACTATATAATTGAGTTTAGATTAAACAAAATCCAGAGAATTTTCTTGAAGTATTTTGTATACATGATTGTGAAATGTTCAGAAGTCTTCTTTCAGATAGACCTCAAACATCTTTAAGTGTCCTTACCCATTTTATTGGCACTTTTCTCTCATAAGCAGCATGCTCATATATACACTTAGCAAAGTCAGTAACTACAGTATCAATTTTATTCTGTGGGACTTTTTTCTTTGAATAATTGGTTTCTCCTTTTCAAGAATGACCTGTATACATAACTGGGTGATTAAAATGTTCACTTTGGAAAACCAGAGAGCAAAGCAGAGGGAGAGAAAATGGTTGAATTTAATATTTTAAAATTTGCTATTGATTCAGTGAGTCCAGAACTTCACAAAGCTATGTTTGAGCTGATACATTTTTTAAAAACAAAATCAGTAGAAGCAATAAGATCTTTCAGTCTTCATTCCTTCCCATTTTACTGGAAATTAGTGATAATAGAGCCTTTTGCAGTTATCACCTATCATTCTTGGGGAAAATTACTGAAATCCATGTATTTGCTGACTGCTTTGCTAATAGTGCTTTTACTTCCTCACCAATCCAGAGTCAAAACCAGTATAATCCACTTTTCCTGCCAATAGTGAATTGATCCTTATTATACTTATACCCTGGTTTACATGACCAAACATCAATGTTTCAGGTCTGTCTTTCAAAGACACTCATACAGAATACTTCTGCCTAAGAGTGCTCCCTAGAAAGTGGAACATCATGGCAACTTTCCAGAGTGTCTCACTCTTGTGCTTTTCTTCTACCTCCACAAACAGGTCTTGGCTCGCCAAAGCTACCAAAGGTAGCATCATCTAAGAGTGTCTGTAACTTTTCCATGCAGAAAGAAAACACAGCTAATTTCACGTTAAAGGGACTTACAGACATGTCCTTTATGTTCACAGAAACAAGGATCTAAAATTTGTCACAAGGAAAACAAAGTAAATCACACAGTGGAATGAAAGGGGAAAAGCTTATTTCTTTCCTGCATTAACTTAAATCACTCCAACACCATATTTTTATCTGTGGCTTTATGAACCAGCCTTGATCTCAAGACATCCTAATATTTACATCTTTAATAAATATATTTTGAAACTAAAACAATATATGCTTGAAAGCTGACCTAAAAGAATGCTCAACTGAGTCTAGATAAAATGTAGTGACCTTTACTGTTTTAAGCCCTTGACATCACTGGTAAATCCTACTGGAATGAGGTAGTCCAGGCTCCCCAGAAACACAAGCGTTTTTAAAATAAATAACACACAGACCTGCTGTAGCTCCTTTCACTTCTGTATGGAGTATTACAGCAGTAGATAAGTTACTGAGCAATGAAGGACCTCTCCCCCAAGGAGCATAAAACTGAATGGGCAAAGCATGTTCAATGCAAAATAATGTAGTTCAAACAGTGACATTTTCTTCTCCACAAAACAAAGATGAAGTGATCATTTGGGTTCCTGAGAATAGGGAGCCAAGTCAGTATCTGCAAAATGCATCATCAACTTTTAAACAGATGAGTTATTGCCACTTTGCTAACAATTTGCAACAGAGGTCCCTAAGTGACCTCTATAAAGAATAAAATAAACTACAGATGAATAAGGTGGAAACGTCTTCCTCTCAAGGCAACATGGGCATCCATACAATTGGAAATGCATGCCCAGGACATTGCCTCAGAGCCAAGATAAATACTCTTTCTTAGGCTGCAAGTATTAAAACACATTGAGACATAAAATTTGATAGCAGTTCTAGAGGTCTGTGTATGACAAGACCAAACTGCATGAAAGTTGTTAAGATTATACATTCTCAGTGAAAAAGAGAATAATGAAGACTCTCGCTCCCCTGTTAGAGAAGCAGACTTCAGACACTGAAACGTTAACTCACCAGTCCAACAGCACACAGAAACTCTAGGGCAGAATGTACCCTTTGTTTGAAAGGTTGCTGCCTGAACACGGCAGTGTTTGGGAAATCACAACTCTGTTTCAGTGCATTCATCAAAGAAACAACCACGGACAAATCTGACCATGCATTGACTCTTTTAATCAAAATACTTGAAGTGTCTCTAAATCATAACATTCCGAATTTGATGTGAGTTCAGAGCAAATAAAAACATACTGCCTTGTGACTACAAACTGGAATATACTGGACCTCAGAAGTGAAAAAAATATTGGCAGATATTGAAACTTGAAGACAAGATTTTGACAGAACAGCAATATTAAAGGTTTTAGCCTATAGACATAAAATCTAAAGAAATTATGAGTATGTTAATTATGAGTCTTGTTAATTAAAGAATAAGTGGAAGAGCAAAAATCTGTGTAACATTGTCCAGCAACATTTCCCAGCTGAATATACATAGGGAGAAGAAACTTCCTTTTTGAAAGGAAAATCACAATAGCACAACCTCCAGTGTTGTGATGGAAAGAAAAGAGTCCCTGCTTCCTCCCCAGAGGCTCTTGTGAGAAGATCTTATAGAAGGAAAAGATGAGACCACATTCCAAAACCACAGGGTCCAAAGCCTCGCAAATAAGACTTGCAATTGATCATCTTGGTGAGAAAGAACAAGAGGAATGGAAAAAAAGCTGTACCTTAATTTCTACATGAAGGAGAACAAATAACTTGCTCCAATTAAGAAAATATCAACGCCTCAAGCTACCGTATCTTTGATCTTATTCTTTGCCAGAGAAAGGAAATTTCGTCTCTTCAAAGCTTCAACCAAGTAGAACCAGGTTATTAAGGAGCAAGAAAACTTAAATAAAAGCCCTCTAGAGAGACCAAGGACAAACTGACAGGTATAATATTTTAATTGATTGCCTACATCAGAGGAATTAAAATAATGATATTTCTCTGTTGGTACAACAGTAGTCATATATATTCACTTGAGAATTGAGAGGCATAAAAATATGCAAAATTTTTAGGAGCGTCATCCTTCTCATTTCTAATTTACCTTTTAGATTTGAAGAGCCTATTTTTTTCTTAACAATATAATTTACCACCACTTAATGCAGTATTAGAGAAGTATTATAAAAAGTAATTTATTAAATTATATCATTGACTTTTGAGAGAACACTGAGTACAAATTTACAGCATTAGACTGACAGTCACAGAAACTCAGAGGCTGCAGAGATCCTCAAAACAAATTACTTCCCAGCCAGATGCAGTGGGAATTTTTTCAAACCAACTGTGAAACACATCTCATCCCATACCCAGCAGCAACCTTACCACTGAGCCACACCACTTGGTACTGGCCTTCCCTAAAATGGTGGCAGTGGGTGGCACAGCAGCCTTCTGGAAGTGTTTGGGCAGTTGTCACTTAGAGCCAACTGCAATGGTCCCCAAACACACCACAAGGCAGCTTTCCCAAGAGCAGCTAAGTGACAATGATTTTCAGCCACTACTGGTGACAGCTCTATGCAGTGGTACTGAGAAGCTCTGAACAATTGCAAACTGATTTTCAGTCTTTCAAAAGAGCTGAAAACCTTTAAATAAAAAACCTGAAAAAACCAAACACAAACAAACAAAAACCCTCAGGGGGAAAAGGAAGAGCTGGCTGTTGCAAGAATGGTGAAAAAATAACAAGATGTTTTAACCTTTTTCAGGTCCATATAAGTAGCCAATCCATGTGGTAAGCTTACTTTTGCCATCTGCCTGACTATAAAGCACAGTTCAGGAAAGCAGTAGCACTTTCTAGGCTTCAGTTATCAGCTGTCTCCTCCAAGCCATTCAAACAGCAAGGGCTGTAGCGAAGACTAACAGAAAGAAATATGAATTTGGTTAAAGAATGATCCAAGGATACTGTATTTTAAACAATTAAACTTATGATGAGGAACTTCCCTAATGTCTGCTCATGTGTAAGCCACGAGAGCTAGATTTTGGTACTCGTGCTTGGGTTCCTGCTGCCTCAACCATATTTACATAAAACTTCTTTAGTGTGATACAACCTGGAGTCAATGTAAAGTTAATAAATTCAAGGAAATCTCCATGGTAAGCTAGTTCCGAGTCAGATTCTGAAGTTTTTATGACAGTTGTTTGCCTCAATGTGGAGCAGCACATTGTCCTCATCTGGTTCTTCAGATGCCTCTGCCCTCTCCGCTGCTACTAAGGACTTGTAATATTTTTATTTCCTGTTTGGAATTCTGCACTGGTATCTTATGAACATGAGTAACTGGTGACTTGGATTGCTGTTAGTTTTGCAACATCATGATGCACATCAGACAATAGTAAGGTCTTTATTTTGCCTTTTTAAATGCTTGTTCACAATTTATATGAAAAAAACAAACCTCAGTAACGCAATGGGCTAAGTAAAAGAGGAAGACACAAATCATTTGGGGAGGGGAGGGCAGGGTCAGATTATTGAAAATACTGGCCACAGACAACTGAAGCAAAAAAAAAGAGCATGATTTCTTGCTTGGTGAAATCATCAGTTTTGACTTTCATATTATTAAATCCTTCTTGTAGACAAACTAACACTTATGGACTTAGTCATTCCATAAGCTAATCAGCACCTAATATCTTTTTTATCTGACTTTGAATGATATCTTAACAACTTAATACCAGCTCATACTGAAAGCCTGATTAGCAGTGACAGGTGACAATAGCAATGATTTCTAGTGTGTGTGGGACCATTACTATGCTGTTAAAATACAAAAGGAAAATATTACCTCCTACAATTCTTGCTTTTGAATCTGAGGAAAAGCCCATGCAAAGATGTCTTATATGGAATCCAGTTTCATCTCCCTTCTCTTGTCTACAGTCTGCACCTGGATCAAATGAATGAAATATTTTTCACTTCCCCAGCACATGGCCTAAATCAGCATTCCATTATCATCACAAATCAATGTATTCTGAACCTTAAATATGTGCAAGCAGTGGTTTTCTGACCAGGAAGATGCAATACGCACAGTAGTTCATACAACCTCAAGAAAGGAAAGGCTTCGTACAGCTACATAATGTAAAACATAAATTTTGCCCCTAAAGGGGCCTCAGTTTGACTGTTAATTTCAAAACTGTCTTATTGATTTTGAGGAAACTGCAGGTATTGCAGGATATTATTCTGCATTTTGAAGAAGGTCTCCAAGCATACTGGGGAAAGTTGCTTGGAATTCATGCTGGTACTGTTTTGCTGAAAATAAAATCCCACTGTCTTTTCCTCAGACGTTGGTGACAAATGGGTCTTGATGATACTGGTACTAACAGAACTCAGTGAAGAAGACCAGTTTGGCTTCTACCTTCAGTACTTTACATCCCACAGCCACAATGACGGGGAAAAATAGCACCAAGACATTAAGATATAAGTTTTAAATTTACTTACTTTGCAGAAGTAACTAAGAATGTCTACTCCCTATTTATACCTGATGAAAACAATGTGTAGAGCCATTGTGTGACATATCCAGGAACACAACATATGACTTACTCATGGTGCAGAGTCAGGATTCTTCACATTTTGATGCTAGATTGTGATGGTACCTATATGCTTAATATTACACAGATATTGGCAATTAAAGTATAATTATATTTTTCATCTTTATTTCCTCTATGTGTATGCCATGTCTCAAGTCATTATCACACTCGTTAAAACACAGCATTTCTGTATCCCGTATCAGCACTTAAATGAAGTATGAGGATATATAACAATACAATTAACAAAAGTATTCCCAGTGAATGAGGCCTTGAAAAACAAAGTGAACAAAGGGAAGCCTTGATGGGAATGATTCTGCACTTGAGAACTACACAACAGCCACTAGGGCTTTTCATCATGTTTTTTTAAAGAGAACCAACAAGTCTGATAGAAGGAGAAAGAGAAAGAAACTACAGTTTTGAAGCTTCATTTTTATTCAAGATGTAGCAGCACAAGGACATCCAGAGGCAGCCTAGAAAACACAAGTTACAGTCAAAAATGAAGCCTGATTTAGTAGCTGAATCCACTTATTCTTTCCAAGGTTCTGCACAGCACCTGACATAAGGGCCTCTCTCCTGACTCATGTCTTTTAGAACTTTAGATAAAAATAGCAAGTCTCTCTGAACAAAGTAGAGCCCCAAAAGGCAAAACTAACAGTAAGTTTGCATCTTATATTAAAACTTGTGTACTTTCTACTCATGCAGCAAACGCTTCTGCGTATTTATTTACCTTGGACAAGATGAAAGGTCACTCATTATGTGCATAATAAGTTAATCTGAACTGTAATTACACTGCAGGAAAAACCCACTTTCACTTGAAGGTTAACTAGATTCAAAATAACCCAGTTCTCATCAGGGTGTTGCATTTATTTCAATTAAGTCAATCAACTTAACAAGGATTTAATTAAAAACAAGTTAGCAAGTCAGAAGAAGCACTTGAAATGTAATTAATAAGTATTTTAAATAAGCACGACATAGTTAAATCAAATATATTATTCTAAGTGCAATGCTTGCTATTGGTCAACAACAAAAAGCATCCCACCCTGGGAATCCTGGCATCCGCTCATCCTTGCAAAGGCACACGAACACAGAGTCCAGGAGGTTCAATACTGAACTTTCAAAAATTAGGTTGAGAGATGAGTATTTATTTCTCATGAGAGGAAAACCCAAGGTTTGGCCACACTTTCTTTGCTTTGTTTCAACTTTTGCTCTTCATACAAAATAACTTTTCAAGGCAGTTAAACGAAACATGAAGTGCCTTTTCACGAACCTACGTTTCCATGTAGGTTCTTTCCTCTGAGAGCACTCCACAAGCTGGGGGAGAGGGGAGTAAAGCACTAACAAAAAAAATCAGAAAATAATCAATACAAAGAGGCTAGGGCTCATGGCAACCACACAGCCTCCCAAAGAGCACCAGTAATTTGTATTAGACACATTCCCGTTCTGTGCCTTTCCATTGTCTTTTGGACAATTATGCATCTCATCCCTGGCTCTGCAATCTAGGAACAACAGTGCTTTGCCCTCTGCTGCCCACAGCATCCTGACTCAGTCTTTCCAGGGATCTCTATCCTATGCAATTCTATTATATTCTTCTCCCTGTGGCTGACATTCCTGGGGAAGAAAGGGAAAAGAAAGAAGCAGCACTCCTTGCCTGTAATTCCCCAACAAACCACAAGCAAGACTCCTTTTTTCCTTAAGCCTTCCTTAAAAATTCTCTATTCTCTTGTCAGCAGCAAAGACCAATATAATATAATATAACAGATATAACCATATTTCATGTAAATATACATGGAAATAAAGGACATATATTTACTCAAATGGAAGTTTTTGTCTACCTCATTGTTAACTGACTGAGCACTTTTTCTTTCATGTCCATGACACATTTAGAATAGAAGCACAAAGATTAAGACAAGAATGATCAGAAGTGTCAGCTCCATTTGGGCAACCAAATTGGAGAAGCCTATTCCTGATCTTTCTAAGTACTTCATGTTTTATTGCACTTTTCACCTTCAGACCACAGTTCCTATTAAACTGGCCCCAGTTATAGATAGAAAGGTTCCCAACTTAAGTTAATCAAGCTGCAGTTCTAAATTAAAAAGCCCTCAGAAAATAAGCAACACTGAGTGAGGAGTTGTGCTTGAGAATCTTTCTGTCTACATAATTTTTCCAGCACCATAGAGGAATTCTGCACCACAGGCAAAGCAGAAACCTGAAAAGTCATGTCAAAACCACAGTCCTCTTGGAGTCCTCTGCTTTACTTTGCTACCTATATATACAGTCCTAAAGTAAATCCAGCTCTGATTCAGCAAAGGTTCTGTGGAAAGTAGGGAGGAGAGCCTCTCTAAGCATATAATTAACCAGATGCATCATAATGTGTATGTACAAAGGTCCTAAATTAATCCCGTATGATTCAACTACATGCCCAGCATTCCTGATTTGCAAGTGCTTGACTTTCTGGGTTTCACAATTCCTTGTCAGAAAGGAAGTGTTATTGACTTGAATAAAGAGTCCAAGCCTAGAAAAGGACATTAAACAGGCCACCTGCAGTCCTGTTCTTATTAGCATTTAGTTTTGTGGGGTTTTTTTAAGACACTCTACTGCCTTCCCACCTCATGTACCCATGCCCCTAACTCTAATCTGCCCAATTCCATACATTTTTTTCACCAGGATCCTAAATCAATTTCTTCAGAAAACCCTGGATGGGAAGGGAAGTGTTCTTCAAGAGCTCTAAAATGTACAGATGACTCGCTTCAAGCAAGTGATCTGAAGCAGAGTAAGAGAGCAAGAACAGAATTCTTAATTGATAATGATCTTACACCATGCAGGTGACAACCTGCAAGAGAGCAAGACATCTCTAAACTAATTCTGTAGTATCACCAAATGGTTTCTTATCCCTATTCACCCAGATTACTTTGCAACCAAGCTGTTGTAAATTGGCAACCACAACTTATGCTTTGAACCTTCTTATTTCAACTTTATTGAGGCTACTCCATTGGAAGTATTTTGAAAAATACTATGCTAATATGCAAGAAATTACATGTATCTGTTAAAAAAAACCCAATTTATATTGAGGAATCTCTAGACTGAAAAACAGAAAATGTTTTGTGACTGTTTATACCAGTTTGCATCCAAACCATTAAAACAGTGCAGAGAATTTTTGAAGGACTTAAGGAGCACACTTCTAGAAAAGTGCATATTAGTATCACTTGCCTCATGAAAATGGTGATTCCTGCAAGAAAACATTTTTCTGTTTTGTCAGCTGGATAGCTTTGCTATATTTGTAAGTACACATGCCCAGGAAACTTCGGAGTTTTATCAGAGATAAGGAGAAAAACTGCACATGTTCCTGGTCAAAAATACTAGCAAATAAAGTACTGATGTCTCCACACCCACCTGGTTACTTTGGCTCCTCTATTCCCTGCTTCTGCCCCATCTCAGAACAAAACAATTCAAAACAAATGGAGGATCCCATACTATTGTGCTGTACAGAGTGAATTTTGCTAATCCTGAGAAGAAAAACAGAACACTGAATGCCTTCTGTTCCCTCCCCAAACTTAATCATCTGGATAGAGCTGGTATTTCTGTTTGATTTCTTCCATGCCTTGCAGCAGAAAGGAACATATTGCCCTGAATAAGACAGACACTAAGCAATCAAAGATGTTTGGATGCAGTACGGAATGTGATTATTTTCCCTTTTACCTCTGTGGCTCAATTTGTTGCTGACCACTCTATTTTGCTTTATGAAGCAGTACTGGAGAAAAAAGAGCCTCATTCTTTAGCTGAGATAGTATGTACTGCTTTGTGAGCCAGCTTCCTTCTCAGCTCAGATAATGCTCAAAACCACAGTGCAATACAGAACAGTTCAATACAACCATTTGCATAGTGAATGATGCAGAATGTTTAATCGAGTTATCTATGAGAGGCGCCACATTTTTGTAGGGAATATTATCTGGGATTTAAGTTGGCTGTTTTTGCGTCTTCCTTCAGACTCCATGCAAGTCACATTCCTTCTCCTATTTCGAAGCAACTAGGAGAAGAAATGGTGAATAATGAGTAGCAGGAAGGTGAATTGAATCCTTTTTAGCTCAGTTGCCATTACTCCCAACTGTCATATATATTTAGAACAGATAATATAAAACAAAGCTTTGTCTCTTATTCAGAGGCAATTAAAGATAACCACAGTACCATGTTATTGAAAGTCCTTCATATCCACATTCCCAACATCCATGGAAGCTCTCTGAAGTGCAACTTTATTAGCTTACCTAACACTTTGCTCATTCTGCTGAAGAAAAATAGTGGAATTTGTTTTAAGGATGTTCTCATGGCTTTCCCGTAAACCTGCAGCTCACCAGTCTAGTGCAAAAAGGCATATGTATCAGGTAAAAGTATTTCAGAATATGCTGTAAATTAATAAGGAGATTTTCAAAACAGGGTGAAAGTATTTTCTCTTTGGGAAACACTCAGAAAAACCCAGAGAGTCCCAGTAAAAGTAAAGAAGGGGTAATTTTTTGCAAAGGGATGACAAACAAAATCATAAAAGGCATATTAAAAACTCTGGCTGATTATTTTGCTCTGATGAATGATATAGAAATAGGCCATCTCTGAAAATATTTTTTCTAATGTGATATTTAAATATTTCAGTGAGGAAGATTGCAAGCATAGTCTGCCCTCTTTTTGCAGTACCTTATACAATAACAGATACTGACTGCATATCCCAATTAGCTTATTTTTAAAAATTAAATTTAAAATAAAACATTTCCCCATAGACAGAGTTCTAGATCTCTAACAGAAGTTCCTGCCTCCAAAATACATTCCTCCACCACTGCTGAAAAGTGCAGTGTCCACAGTTAAGACACAGAAGTACATCTGAGACATGAGTGACATTTATTTAGTTGTGTAGACCAATTACTTCCCCATGTTTCACAGAGGAGTAACACTTGCCTCTTTTGTAATTGCATCACATTGCCGGATATCCATTCATTTTGAGGTCCAAACAAATAGACACTGCTATTCCAGCTGCATAACTAATTCCCCATAATTCATTTGTAAATCTCTTGTTTCCTGAGAGCAGAATTTCATGCTTGCATTAAATTTGGATCAAATTTAATCTTGTCGCCATTGTGACAGACATATCAACTCCTGACCAAGAACCATGCTGTATCTCCCACTGCTGCACCTGAGAAAGGGGCTTTCTTCCTTGTTTTCCACAGATGGCCATGGAACACTGAATCTCTGTGCTTGATGGAGTGAAGAAACATTCCCTTTAAACTACCATGCCAAATAAACCACCCTAACTGAGCAAGAGCAGTAGCCGTCCCATATCTATATTTAGCAGTTGAAGCTGACTAAACGTGAAAGGAAACACTACAGCACTTCAAGGGAGATAGTAAGAATTGCACATTGACTGAGAGTATCAAGTGATATAAAAAAAATTTCTTTCCAGGGTTTTCCCAGTAGCAGAAATACAGAGGGCTATAGGCACTGCATGTTTGGACCCCAAATATCACTCACAGAAAAATTTACAAATACCTTCAGTTTCAGGTGAAAATGTGAATTAAAAAAATCATCTAAGTAATTTTAAATAAAACTGCTACTCAACAGGAAGGAAAAATAGATTCATCAATCATATGTTCACTACTTCTCATTTTCACTTAGACTCAAAATGAGGAGGATGCCACAGACATGTACACCATACCCACCTATTACATCTGACACTGACATCATTTACTGTGTATTAAAAAGAATTCTTCTGGCACTTGCATACAATAGTGTCAGCTTTAATTGCCAAGATGCACTGAACAGCTCTTCTAAACATAGCAGCAATTTACATTTTAAAAGCAAATCAAAGGCACAAACAGGTGGAAGCACTCCATTGTGCCATATGAGACCCTTGTTCCTACAGCTGCAAACCAGCACAAGTGCACATCCGCTAAAATATCAGCTTGGGTGTAAAGGGAGAGAAGTACGGTGCTGAATCCTGCAGCCCAAAAACAACCCCAAAGCCAAGAGTGCCAGTTTTATTCCAAAATACTGAAACCACATGCTTGAAATGAAAGGATCTTACAGGTTAAAAAATTGTGTGCACAAATAAGCCAGTTACTAAATGATATCCTCACAGGCAAAAAAAGAAGATGTGATCTAAGGCAAACAACACTAAAACAGGCTTATAGCTATTGATAACAACATCTAATCACTGACAAATGCAAGGATTACTTGGGTGAAGTTCACAAGAGACAATGTTCACTATGGTATTATTTATTATCAGTGAGCTAGATGATGGAACAAGAAGTATGTTTTATTAAATTCAGAGATCGCACTAAGCTGGGAGGGATTACAAGCATTTTGGAGGCCATGAACATAATTCTAAAGGCACTCAAATAAACAGAGAAATTGTCTGAAAGCTGCAGCTCTCTTACAAATGTGTATAACACACAGCAGAATTACAGGAATGTTAATTTGTGCAAGTTCAAGACAGAAATTAAGCAAAGGTTTGATTGCTGGAGATTCCACAAACAGGACCTAACTACGATTTATTACAAAATTAATGAACTGTTGTCCTACTCCTAAATAACAAAAATCAGTCATCCCACTGGGATGTATGATTAGTCTTCTGCACAGGAGACATGAAGTAAAAGTCTATTCTCCTCTGAAGATCTTCAGACATGCTGGCAGACTCTCCCTGGAAACTTCAGTGGGGAGTTCACTAGGGCTGTGCTGACCTTGGTCAGTAAAGGAAGCTGCCTGTAATCGATCAAAAGCTTCAGCTGATCAAAATCAAGTCACACATGGATTGGGTAATTCTTGGAGCTCTTGGCAAGATTCCTGCTGAACATAACTAAATGGTAAAATTGGGGAAAATGTTTCTAGAAAGCATAAACAGCTAACCTGTTTTTAGATTGGATAAGTTACCCTAAAAGAATGCAGCAGCTTAGACCCTTGATGGAAAAATGAATTTATACTAAAAGAACAACGAGAAGGGGTTGAGCCTTTCTTCATTAGAAAAACAAAACAAAAAAAAAAAAGAAAGGCTTCAGGTGAATTGATCAATGTAAGTGTATCCTTTCTAAAAGAACTGAAACCCTATAGGGATTGCAGAGAAATGTGGCTGGGGAGGAGAGAACAGCAAGAGTGGAAACGAACAGATGGGGAGATAACGGCAGACTGGCTGATGGAGCAAAGCAGCAGACAGAGGGAGAAAGAACAACTGGCAGGGAAGGCAGCTAGTGGGAGCAGCAGGCAATGGTCCAGGCTGCCAGGGAATGGCTGGAGCTGAGTGCTGTGAACTTCAAGGTCAAAACCATTGCTCCAGGGAGGTGTACCAATGCAGCCAATAAATGGCAATCCCCTGGGATAGACATAAGAGCCTCAATACCTGTTACAGCAGCGAGATAAAACCTGCCCCTAGATGGACTCTTCTTACCGAGGGTTCTTCAAACTCATTTATTCCCCAGACTTTGGTGGCTGTTGCTCAGCATCAGAGAAAACAGCTACCACACCTCCTAGTTCCTACTGCACTGCAGTCAAGCCTTTGGCGCCCATGGTACACGATAAGGCTGGTTTGTGCACAAGTGTTGCACCTCAGCTGCCCAGAATGATTAATCTGGGAAGGCAGCAAACGTGCAGAGCAAAAGCAGGTGGTCTGTCTCATGCTAGGCATGTGCAATGGAGAGGAAGTTTACAGGTGTGCCAGGATAAATCAGGTATGGTTTGGAAGGGGATCTTGATAAACAGTTTGAAAAACTGGTAGATTTCACTCTCCTGTAAAGAAAGGAACATTTAACAATCTTCTCCACAGCACTCACAAACAAGAACAGCACTGATCTATGACGTAATTCAGATTAGATTCAAGACTGAATGCATGGAGGTTTGTCACGTTCTGGTGCAGACTTGGACTGGAACTCATTTGGGAAGCTTTGTCACTTTGAGTTTTGTCATGCTGTCCTATTCCCCATTGGCTGAGTCAGGGGAGGTTTAGGTTGGATATTAGGAAAAGGTTTTTCACCCAGAGGGTGGTTGGGCATTGGACCCAGGGAAGTGGTCACAGCACCAGCCTGACAGAGTTTGAGAACCATTTGAACAATGCTCTCAGGCACATGGTGTGACTTTTGGGATGTCCTGTGCAGGCCCAGGAGCTGGACTCAATGGTCCTGATGGGTCCCTTCCAGCTCAGGATATTCTGTGATTCTGTAACATTTTACTCTTTGTGAATGATCAGATTCAGCTCACAGAAACTGACTTTAACCATACAGCTCGAATGGACACTTTCATGCTACCATCACATCATTGTTTATTGGTACTTCCTATTGGCTTGTCAAGTGCCATGGCTAATATCTGCCTCAAAGGATTTGGTTTCTCCAATTCTTTTCCAAAGAGAGAATTCTGCATAAAGAGTATAATTTTCTTTAGCAAGTAATGATATTGGGAATATCTGGTTTTAATTTAAGGAGCAAACGAAGTTAGTGGGTTCTTACTGTTCTTTTAAGGCATATCCTCCTGCTTGGAGGAAAATATGGTGAGGCTTACATTGCTCACTTGAAATATAAAGTAAAACTTCATAAAAAAAGAAAAATAGGTTCTACAAGAGTTTTTTTTTCTTTCTTCCTCCTGCATGGCTAAAGCTTTATTTGTTTGTTTGGAAGGGAACAGGGACAAAAAGAAGAGGAAATAAAGCAGCAGAGGTTTACTCTGTAGAAAAAAAATCACATCTACAAAGAGGTTCAGAAACACTTGATTAGCAGAGAGCAAAATTAAGAAAGAACCTATACTTCGAGCTGTCACAGCTAAAACCATCTGTCTGGCAGCTCTAAATCTTCTAATTATTAGCCAGAAAAAAAGGGGTTGAGAAAGTTGCTTTTTCCTATTTTCATAAAGACTTAGAAGTCATTGTCCTTGAAGGAGTCTTGAAAGCTGTTAGCAGTTTTTGATGCCATCTGTACACCAATAGCAAGTTTTTTTGTTCTTTTAAGAGTATGAAACAGCACTGGACTGTCCAGGACTTTAATATGGGATCAAGAAAAAATGGGGTGGTAGGTGCAACACCCCTAAAATAAAGACTTTGTTTTTAAATAGAATAATGTAATTTACATCACATTTAGATCTGCAAGCAGAGATTTAAATTGTATTACAGGTTAGATATGACACAGAAGCCTGTTTTAGGAGAAAGAAGAAAGTTCTGCCATCCATTTTCCCACAGAAAACACTAATGGAGCTTGTGCATATTTTAGCTGATGATCCCTCTTGCAACACCCAGTTCTGATTACTATTTCTGCTTACAATGACATCTACTTTATATAGCCTGTCTGAATAGCTTTGGATAAACAGTGAAGATGATGTATGCCAATGAATATGATCTATATAAATGAAATAAAAATACAGCCCACGATAAACTTACCTACAGAATCACAAATAAAGACAAAAAAATTACCTATTGCAAATTTTCACAGGGAAATCTGCATGCCTTTTCAACGTTTTTAAATTAAATATATAGGTTTTGATGACTAGGGGCCAAAATACCTGATAAAGCTACTCCTGCAAAAATCTCAATGTTTTTCCACCAAGAAAAAAGACTTCAAACCCAAGGCTCCCAACTTCCTATTTTTTTCAAAATAGTGCATTATTCAGGTTTGCTTTTTATAGGTTGGGGTTTGTAACTTGCCCACAGGAGAAAAAAAAAAAACAACAAACCTTAAAAATCCAAATGTCTTTCCTTCCACAAACTGATCTTACATGTATGAGTGGGCAGCTCTCACTACTGGTGCCAGCAGATTTCTCAGAACAGAGCCTGTAGAAATTTCTTGAAATAAGCAAAGGAGAGAATCAAATTTTTGTTAGCTACAGGGATACTTGAGGCAAAAGGAGGCCCAGGCTTCTGTTTCTGTTGCTGTGTGCAGATGACTCTTCTGACTTAAGGACAGGAAAGAACCACATCTCCAACTGCTTATACAGCATGTAAATACATTATAAATTATTATAATTCTTATAAATATTATATACGTGTTCATAAAACATGTTTATAAATAAAAGCCAGCACTTTCCCCTACAAAGTACAATGGGGACTGTTGCAAAGATCTTTCTGATTTTTTCCGAAGTATCAGGCCTACCTAAACATTTGCTCAGGAGGACTCAGAAAGAGACAAAAGCCTTTTGAAATGAGATGAAGTACAAAATTCATGAACTGGATCACTTTCGGAAGTCAACAATTACTAATAGGTTTTCTCAGTGAAACAGGCTTGCCTATTTGAATATTATGGCTATTTACATTTCCCCTTGCTTCTTGTTTTCTTGTTATTCTTCATACTATACAAGTGCAGAAGCACATGACCATTAATGAGGAAAGTAACGAAACCAGCTTCTCTAGACATCTGCTAAATACATGAAAACTACACAGTAATGTCTGAAATTTTTCCCAAATCTTTGGTTTTTTTGCTTGAGGAAAATATGGATTTAACGGACTTTGAATGTTCTGTGCATCCAATGGACTTTTTGTAGATGCAAAATGAAGTATTTCTAAATAAGGTCAAAGCACTTCCTTTCAAAAGCATCAAAGCAAACATCAAAGACTGCTGTTTTTACTTAGTATTACTGCAAGGTTGAGTGAAGAACATTTGGGCTAAATGCTCTTTATCCAGCTTCACTGCGTATACCAATAGCCAGAATCAGTAACACCAGAGGAACAGAATATAGAGAAGATCTAATCTCCGCTAATTCTCAAAACCAAAATATGTCTCAGCAATTTATTAATTGTGATTTCTATGACAAGTACATGACAAACTATCACATTTGTCTTAGTTTTATAAGCATTTTGGTCATTAACATGGAGTAGACCAAAAACCTACCTTTGGTAAGGCCACATGGTGACAAAAAGGAGCCAGCAGCTGAATCAAATGCAAAAATGCATAGCCTTGTGTCTTTTTCTTCCATGATGATATGTTTAAGTGGAGGTGATATTAAAGCCACCAAACTTTATAGAGCATTTAATTTTTCTGTTGTCAGGAACAACAGAAAATGTCATCCTAAGTTCAGACAATGTCACAGCAAGTTTACCTTTGTTTCCTGACTACTATCTATAGCAAGTAAGTTTTAAAAGAGAATCTTTAAGTGAATGCACTCCTCCAAAAAGAAATAGAGCCGAAAAGGACAGACTAGAATACTTGGTTGATTTTCCCATGTAGGAGACTGGTTATTGAACATTCAAGAAAATACATGAATAAATGCTATAAATGCTTTTTTGAATGCTGGTCATAATGCTAATTTGCAGGAGTAATCTCAGATACTTCAGCTCTAGAATTGAATTCTAACAATGAAGTGAACTGATAAAGTATGCTTCACATTTGAGGCTTTTAATTACAAGAACTTGTTCAGTATTGTTAATTCTATTCTACCCTCTCTCAAAAGGCAGGAAATGAGAAAAAAGGAAAAGAAAAAAACCAGCAGGATTAAATGCATAGGCAGAGGAACAGTATTCAAATTTTTAAGCTGACACATTTTTTCACAATTCATTTTTAATCAATATAATCTACACATTCTTTCTGAGTTTCCAATCATATGTAGAGCAAAAACCTACTGGGGTCAGCAAAGGAAACTAGAATATAGTTTTTCAAATCTACCTTAGAGTTGTATGTTTAGCAGTATGTGTTAATAGCCAGACAGAAGATAGAAAATTATTTTGCAATAAAACTTTCTAGATAATGCCAGCTACACTTACTTTAAACTACTCTTCTACTCCCACAGGATTCTACCTGCCAAAGCACAGTGGAAACACATGGATTTCAAGGTTTGATGCTCCTTCAAATTAGCTTCCTTCTCCAAGCCTCTGAAAACAGGTATGAAGAAGCTGCAGAAGTGCTGAAGTCAATGCTGCAATTGAAAGCTGTCCCTCAAAATTTTCCCCCCACATACAGAAAGGACAAACTCTCAACCCATTTCCTGGTAACTTCCTACAAGAGCAGAGTTAAAATACAGGAGTATCCAAGTCGTTGTCCTCAGAGGGCCACATTCACTTGCATATTTATCATCATCTTGCAGCCACCAGTCCATGAGGAAAAAACCTCAGTTAAGAACGCATGAATAATAAAACAAGAACTAAATCTGCGGCAGCTGTGACAGTTATTAACTTCACTCGTAATGAAGCAGGTGCCAGCAAAAAGGTACTGCTCAAAGTCTAGGCAAATCAAATGTCATCATCTTACTCACAGAAATTCTTACTGACAATTCAGCTGCAATCATCATACTGATGCAAGCCCATCTATAAAAACCCCAGTTTGGTAATTTTAAACTTACTCTTAATGAGTAACTTGCAAATTCTGCCTTTATGGCAATAGATCGAAAAATATCTGTCAGGTTTTCTAATGTTATTATAATATCCATGCTCCTAATGAACATAAACAGTGTTCCAATGACAATTATATTTCAGCTATGAATCTTTTCTAGATAATAAATGAAGAATTTATCCTTATAAATGCAGAATTTATCCATTTAACTGCAGAAAGCCAATGACATCCACATTAATAGAATCATAGAATGATTTGGATTGGAAGGGACCTTTAAAGTTAGTCATCCAGTTCCAAGCGCCCTACCATGGGCGCCTTACACTAAGACCAGACTGCTCAAAGCCCCATTCAATCTGGCTTTGAACATTTCCAGGGATGGGGCATCCCCAGGTTCTCTGGACAGCCTGTTCCGGTACCTCATCATTCTCACAGTAAAGAATTTCTTCCTAATAGCTAAATTTACCCTCTTTCCGTTTGAATCCTTTCCCCCTTGTCTTATCACTACATACCCTGTAAAAAGTCCCTCTTCAGCTTTCTTTTAGACCCTCTTAGGTACCACTGGGATGAATGGTGCAGACTCCCCAGCTAGAGCTGCAGTTTTGGCTCCCAGACAAGCACCCACCATTCTGCCTTCAGGGACACGTAGGATGAGTGCCCTTGCCCTGGGCAGAAACCCAGGTTTGTGGGTTATGTGCACTATAAGTATCTTCATTCAGTCTTAGAACAACATTATTTCCTCCAGCATCTGGACATGACCATTAAACACAAACAGGTGATTAAGATGTTTTAAGCACTGAATTATGGAAACAGTAAGTGAAGCTAGATTAACAAATTATTAAAAAAGCTTTTATTCAACACATCTCTGCCACAGCAGTGACAAAATGGAGAAAAGAGAGAAAATTACATTGCTCTTTAATGACATTTTAGGACAATTTAATATGATATGGCTTTGGCTGAGGCTTCACCGATCCTGACAATATCACCACTGCAGACTTTGATATGCTGTTCACAACTTGCCCATTACCATTTACATGGCCATAAATGCTCAGCTTGGAAATTATTCCTTTTCATTAAAATGGGGTTAGCATAATTTTAGTTCGAGAAATAAACTTCGCTATATTTCAGATAACTCTCCTTCCTAGCCCACATTTCCTTCAAAGCATAGTATAGGGGGGTTTTTGCAAGGGACAGAGACATTTTATAAATAAGGAAGGCTATGTGGTCGCAAGTCACAAAACCCAAAAAATCACACACAAAAGGAAAATAGGTCACAGAGCTAAATGTCAGAAAAAAAAGAAAGCACCTCCATAGTACCACGAAAACATGGATATTTAGTTCATCTTTACCACAGAGGATCTACTAAACCAAAGAACATCAAGCTCATGTTACCCTAAAGGAAGCACAGGTTATACCTGAGATACAAACGTTTCACCAGACCAAATCTGTAAGACCCTGTTTGCCTTTACACAGGGCTTTCAAGTGTAAAGGGTCACACATGTTTAGGGTCAGCACACCTATGTACACATACACCTATGTACTAATTTCTTTACTGCCAGAGAGAAGTGTGAATGTATATTAATGCAAAGGAGACTATAGCTCCCCTAAAAAAAACCTGCTTTAGTGTTGGGCCTAGCCTGAATAAATTAGAGCTAGTAACAAATGAACATGTTTAACTCTGTTACAAAATCATTTAACACAGGAGGGTGGGAGTGTCTGTGTTATATTTTGCTTTTAATAGCACTTGAGGGAAAAGGCTGAGGTATTTAACACCGTCTTTGCCTTAGACTTTAATCATAAGGCCTTTTGTCTGGATACCCAGCCCCCTGAACTGTAAGACAGGGAGGGAAGCAGAATGAAACCCCCCAAATCGAAGGGAAAATGGTCAGTGACCTGCTACACCACTTAAGACACACAAGTCCATGGGGCTGGATAGGACCCACCCAATAATGCTAAGGGAGCTTGTGGAAGTGCTTACCAAGCCACATTCCATTATTTACCAGTAGTTCTGGCTGACTGGGGAGGTCCCAGTTGACTGAAGGTTGGCCAGTGTGACACCCATCACCAATAAAAGTCAGAAGGAGGATCCAGGGAACTACAGGCCATGGAGCAGATCATCTGAGTGCCATCCCACAGCCAGGGGATCAGGCAGTGCCGTCATGGTTTTGTGAAAGGCAGACCCTGCTTGGCCAACCTGATCGCATTCCTTTGTAGGGTGCCCTGATCGGTGTGTGAAGGAAGGGGTGATGATGTTGTCTACCTGGACTTTAAGAACTTCTTTGCCACTGTCTCCTACAACATTACCCTGGAGAACCTGGCTGCTCCTTACTTGGATGGCTGCACTATTCATGGGGTAAAAGAAACAGCAGATGGCTGGGCCCAGAGAGTGGTGGTGAACAGAGTTACATCCAGCTGGCCTCCAGTCACAAGTGGTGTTCCCCAAAGCTCCATGCTGGGGCCAGTTCTGGCCTGTTTAAAATCTTTACTGATCATCTGGACAAGAGGATCAAGTGCACCCTCATCAGTTCATAGAGGCTGGGCAGGAGTGCCGATCTGAGGGAGGGTAGAAAGGCTCTACAGAGGGATCTGGACTGGCTCGATCAATGGGCTGAGGTCAACATGAGGCTCAGCTTGGCCAAGTACCAGGTCCTGCACTTTGGTCACAGCAACCCCATGCAGCACTACAGCCTAGGGCAGAGTGGCTGTCTGGTGGGAAAGGACCTGGGGGTGCTGGTCAGCAGCAGCTGAACATGACCCAGCTGTGCCCAGGTGGCCAAGAAGGCCAATGGCATCCTGGCCTGTATCAGCAATAGTGTGGCCAGCAGGACCAGTGCATGGATCATCTCATTGTACTCAGCACGTAGGTTTCAAGGTTGCACCTCGAAAACTGTTCAGTTTTGGGTGCCTCACTCCAAGAAAGACATTGAGGCACTGGAGAGTGTCCAGAGAAGGGCAACAGAGCTGGGGAAGGGTCTGGAGCACAAGCCCCACAAGGAGCACCTGGGGGAACTAAGGTTTCTTAACTTGGAGAAGAGTTGGCTCAGGGGAGACCTGATTGCTCTCTACAACTACCTCAAAGGAGGCTGTGGTCAGGGGAGGGTCATTGTCTTCTCTCAAGCAGCAATCGATGGGAGGTTTAGATTGGACATTATTCCATTGATAGTGCTGGATTAATGGCTGGATTCAATGACCTTAGAGGTCTTTTCCAACCTAAAGCATTCTATGAGATTCTATCCTGAGAACAATGGATAATTACTTTTTTCATCCAACGCAGAGAGTTATAGCAGCACAATGACCAGTTGTGCACTTTCCCACTCTGGCATTTGAAAAGTGAAGACATGCTGTGTAACATATTGCTTTGACTAAACCACATTGTAGATCTCCATCAGAATATTTCCCACCTCTTACACAAAACCCCAACTGCCCAACTGTGGCAATGGATCTAGAGAATAATTTAAAAAGTGTAAGTAACATAAAAGACTGAAATAAGTGATCTGTAAGGAAACAATATGTACACACATCTACACATAACATGCATATACAATATACAATATATATAAATTTACATGGGTACAAATTTAATTTTGGGGAAGATCAATAGCAATAGAAAAGCAACTCAGATTATCTTGGTTTTATAATATGAAAGGTTTTATCACATTTGAATGGATGCTGTGTTATATTTAGTCCAGTTTCCAGCACCTTTTAAAATGGTCTCTGCACAATCACTCCTGAAAAATGTACTACCTACCCCATGAAGCACCTAAGCCACAGGAGTGCTGATCTGCAATATATTACATGCTGATCTAACCTGTATTACAATCTACAATTTAGGCAAAGGCACACAAATGAAAAATGAAAGCACAAAGAAATCAGACAACAAGTTCAGAGATACACAGCAGAGACTGGGGCAGAATTAAAATAAGATTACGATATCTGAACTCCTGCATAAACTATATTAAGTTTTCTTTCAAACCACACTGAGAAAGCTCGCCTCTACCCACTGCTCAAGATATCAACAAAAACATTATCTGCTCAACAAATTTCTGGAGCAAATCTTTTCACTCTAGACAGCCAAAGAATCCACTATTCTCAAAAAGAGAACACACAAATAAACGATTATTTTCTTTTTTTGTTGCATTTTTAAATAAACAGCATTTTTCTCAAAGCATAATCCAAAATTTGGGCCTTGAAGAGGTAAACAGAGCTTAAAAACCCAGTAGAAAACAGTCTTTTTATCAAAGTTCAGTTTTCAATGATTTTGAAAGATTATTTTTATACATTTTAACAGTTCAAACCCCTCTACGTTATACAAAAGTAGCTTTGATGCTACTGCATTTATAACAATGTTTTATTAATGTATTTCTTTTGTAGCTCTGTCACTAAGAATTGAATCAGCTACATACAACTTAATTCTTCCCCTGCTAGTTGTGTGATCAGAAAGGTGATATTGCTTTCTGATTGCAGTAAAACAAAATGAAATATATTACCTGTCTGTTCCACGCTGAGTAACAAATGCAGTGAGTATGAGAGATGACATGCATGGCTACTTTTCAACACAGATGTCACACATATGGAGGACTTTCTTTTGTTATACATATTTCTGTATTTTTCCAAAACTGCATCTACAGCCATGGATCTAAGTCCCTGAAGTACTCTGCCCTATTATCCTTTATATTTGGTTACAACAGATATTTTGTGATACCAATAGTTAAAGGGAAAGACCATATCATGCACCTAAATATTTCCATTTTTAAGCAGTGAGGGACCTAAACTGCTTGGTTAATAATAAAAATATCATAAACAAGCCACAATTATGTCCACTACTACTTTCAGATTTCATCTGAAATTTATTTTAGTGCAGCATATGAGGAAAAACCTTTTTTTAAATCTATGGAAATGAAAAATTAACTGTTAATCTTCTCCTCAGATTAAATGAAGATTTCAGCTGAAAACTTTGTTAGCAAAGCAGATTGTCAGTGGCTGTTGATGATGACAATTTCACATGACAAAATAGAGCATGGAATTGAATACTTCACAATAGTGTTTGCAAGGTATTAAAGTACCTTCAAAGAAAACCTCAGGTTACCTTTGCTCTGGAAAAAAAAAAAGAATTAAATGAGCAACTCGGAAAATATCTTCTTGCTTAGAAGACAAACTCCCAGGCTTCATGTCCTGCAATCCCAGATAAGGCATAAGACCCACTATACAGTCCAGCTCCCTCCTACAGCCCCTGCAGAAAAATGGCAGATCCATTACATCAATACTCCAAGCCTAAAAGAAAAGTCATAGAACGTGCAAATTACAGATTCCAAAGGAAAAAGTCTTCAATCTCATGTTTAAAGGGTAAATTCTGGAAAGGAAAAAATCCCAAAGATTAGAAGATGAATGTTATGAATTATCCTGGACACATGAATTTGGTGTCAATTAATATCTTCGGCATTTTGTCCTCAATTTTAAAGGAACCTGCCATACATTAAAAGCAGATAGCAAGAGTAGTTCAATATCAAAGCTATTGAGTACAAAATCTGTGGATTTGGAGGCATAGTAAGAATTCACTGTAAGCGTAACATGAAGCTAAGATCACGTGGAAACAGAAGAAATTACCATTCTAATTCATGCAGATGTTACTCTGGTGCTGTTCTGTAATGCAACAAGATGGATTCTCCTGGTGGTTAAAAGCAATTTTGAAGTTGTTGGTACTATATGTGCAAAAAAATCAAAATGGAAGACAAAAGCATCACAGATGTGGCCAAAAAAGGCAATGGGAAACAAAAAAGTATCAGAGGAACACTAGCAATATAAGCATACAAGAAAGCTCAGAGAATGCATTTCAAGCATATTTTTGGCACTAAGGAGAATTTTTAGAATAAAGAGACTCCCTTTATTATTCCTATTCTCCTTTTATATTGGAAGATATAATTTTATGAAGATTTGTTCTGCAAACAAATGAAGATGCACTGACTGTTATAAGCTATTCTCTTATCACTTTTTCTTCCCAATAGGATAACCTATGAGAATCTGAATACCAACTAACCATTTATCTAAGAAGATATTGTGCTATATACTCCCTTTTGGGTATAGGTGGACTACAGTCAAGTACGACACTGATACTAATTATGATTCTGATGTTACAGAAGTCCAAAGAAAGTATAACCCTTAAACCACTTAGCAGCATCCACCAATATTTGAAATAGCTGCGTACAGCTCTGCCAAACCATTCATCAAGAATGCCATTGCTTTGCCATTGTAGGCACTGCAAAATGATGCCTGAAGTTCCCTTGGAAGCACTGCCAAGAGAGAATTATGCATTGCATTTTCTTGACTATGTTGTCCATGGGCTTACTGTGGATTCAGCTAATGCCATAGACTTTTGGCAGCTGGCACTATGCACAGTGTAAAACGTCATTCAGCTTCACTGTCTCAATCACTGTGCTCCACAGAGCAGAAAATTAAGTTCGACAGATTTAAAGGAGGTTCTTGTCATTTACTGTAATTCATATAAATCGTTATATATATGGCTTTAAAATCTCATCAGTAACTTCCAAAGAATGATGACTGAGACTATGTGATTATTTCATACCATTATAGAAAAAAGCCCAAACCCAAATTATGAGTTCAGATCAAATGTTCCTTTTCATTCCCACGGAGAGAAGCACTGCCATCATTTCTATCTCTAAACATTATTTCATTTTCAGAGGAGCTTAATTTCTGTATCATCTAACTTTAAGTAACATGAATACTAGTATTTTATTTCATATTGTAAGTGGCCAAGAATTTTCTGCTGGAACTACCTTTTTAATGGAAAGACAGGATTTATAGGTGACTTTTTAGTATAAAATGTGTCAGGTTCTATGATCTTTCTCTTCTGTATTCTGCCTTGTACATGCTGCTTTTAGGGCACCACATTCACTCCACTGGGGATTGGTAACTCAGAAGCCAAGCCTCTCCACCACCTCAGGAATGAAAACTGTCCTAAATCCGGAGAACTCATGACTTTATGCCACAGAAAATACTGTACTTACAATGTTCCTGGGCATGCTGTGGAGCAGCCTACCTGGGAAAGCCTTTTTCCAGTATCTGGCCCCAACACACATGACAATTCCTATCTACATAGCCAAATTATTTCCCTTTCTGTTTCACTGCACAGTCCTTGGCCTCTCAGTGCATACATACTAGTTTGCACACAAACTCCTGCTTGGAGCAATTAAAGTAGTTCCCTTTATGAGACAATCTGATCACAGAAGAGAAGACAACATGCTCCAAGATCTGTGCAGTGCACAGGCCAGTTCACATCACCCACTGCAAGTTGCTCCTTGGCCCCACACTGAAAAGCCTCCCAAGAACGGTGCATCTCAGTCTCCACCAATGGTGTGTTAGTTCTTTTCATACCATCCACCTGTCTTATTTTTATCACCATGATAGGGAAAAGAAGAGATAAAATGCTAAATTATTAAATAAGTTCCCTCACAAGATAAACCTCTTCATTCAACTGTTAACATTTGCACATTACTGGTGGGACATTTTTTACATTTTCTATAGCTATCTTCAGTGAATAGCTTCTGAATTTGAAAGCTTACTTAGTGCCTACTGTTGTTTTATCTCTGTTTATTCTACTAAGTCACCAAGGCACCCTAGACCCACATCTTTGGGGAAGTCTGCTGCCTCCATGGGGCTAGCCTCCAGATGTGAGGGGAAAGCTTTGCTACTCTGATACAGACCTCAGATTACTCTCCACTACTAATTCTTCAGGTAGGCAGCAATAAAAAAGGGGCATGCAACCCTGATGGACTACAAGGATGTCGTGAGATTATGTGGGAAGAAAATTAGAAGTGCCAAAGCCCAACTAGAATGTTATTTGATGATGGCTGTAAAAGATAATAAAAATGTTCCTATAGATCCATTAACAAAAAAAGGAAGGGCTAAGGAGAATAACTGTTTATCAACCGAAGTAAGTTACATTATGAAACAGAATTCTACACAGGCAACCATAGTAGGAATCCATAAAGAAGCCAGAAATATGAACTAAATATAGACTTATTATTTTAAGTGAGAGCAGCTAATTACTGTCCAACAGGTACACAGTTTCCCAAGGAACTTTTCTGGCATGCAAACAGCAGATGGCAGAAATTGCAATTACTGAGCTATATGTTGCAGGCTACTACCACTGACAGCTAGCTTCTGTAAAAATTTTTTAATAATCTTCATGGGGAATGGGAGAATGTGTACTCTAAAGGTATTGGCGACAGTTTTCTTTTTCCAGCAGAATTTTACTTCAGGAAGATATGTGAATATTCTCCCTCACTTGTGAAATTTCAGTCTCAACCATGAGTGCTGATTTCAGTCTCAGTCTTGAGTGCTGCCAGCTTCACGCATCCGGTTTTGCCACTGTGCCCCTGATGCCCCATGGTATATTCTGCTTCCCCAATAAAACAAAAATATATGGGACAGAGTCATGTCCCACTCAGATCCTACAGATGGGCTGACTGATTTTTGAACAAAGTATTTAAAAATTACAAGAAATTTAGAATAAAAATTTACTGAAATAGCTACCTCACCTGCATTTTCTCATTTGTTTTTGTACACTTGAATGCAAACTGTACACACAGTTTGATTAGCCCTGCCGTGCACTTCTCAGGGCACTGTAATTGGTTCAGAAGGAAATCAGAGAGATGCTTCTGAGGTGCACCTAAACTCAGGAATTGTGTCCTTAGACATTTTTAACTGGAAAAAAAAAACCAACCAAAAATCCCAAACCAAGAACAACCCAGCAGCATCACCCAGTACTTTGACACTCTATAGCAGTTTTCTCACAAGAAAACTCAGAAGCTGTTGATTTAGTGGTCAGCCCAAATGAGGTCAAATGAGAGACAACAAGCATCATCCCTTTTCTTCCCCCTCCACGTGTAATAACTTCAGAGGAACCTAAAAAATCTCACACAGTGATGGGAAGGACTGTTATTTCTGTTATAGTGTTTGTGTTTCTTTCAACACTGGTCTTTAAAATCTCAGATTTCAGAAAAGGAAAGAAGTCTTCTGCCTGCATAAAAAGATAAGAAAAGGAAGACCTATACTCCTCTTCTTGCCTTGCAAGAGAAGATGGGAACAAAAGACAGAAGTGTCCCCTGCAATAGCTATTTAAATGTCTTCATTTAAATAGAACCTGACACATCATTTTTTGCTGCTTAAGATGGTTGTCAAAATCCCTCTTCCACGGCAAACCATATTAAAAATCCTAACAATCAAGAGTTGCCTGGGGTTTTGGGCTGAAATGGCAGGACTACGCAACAAAGGAGGAAAGCAAAAGCAGACCATGTCTCTCACACGTCCTGCTCCACACACATAGTTCAGACACCACCATATGTTCCAGTGTGTCTTACCACACAGAGCAGAATAGCAGACACAAGATCAGAGCACCTGAAGTCCTTGCAAATCCACCCTCCCAATCCCCATCTAGGCAAGCAGATAAGCACATTGTTAGTCTCAGCAACTGCTTCATGCAATTAATAGACCCATCTACAATTTGGCTCTTTGTTTTCACTGTCCCTTACTAAGTCCTAATATAAAAACTGGTTCAGAAGTTTTCCCCCATCTTTTTACAAAGGACAAGATTGAGGTTACATTTATGTATAAAAGATGAACACTTAGTATTTATATTTAAAGCTACTTATGTACCTCAGACCGATTCAAATTTCTCAGTCCACATACTTAGTGCTTAGACTAGACTAGAGGAAGAAGTGGGTGTCTGCTGAGCTACCAAAGAACCACACATGCAGCCAGGCTTATGATTATCAATTCAATAGATCTTTTTTCATCATAATTTTTCTCATCTGCCTACTACATTTACTCAGATAACATTCAGGAGTCAGATTTTGTTCTCCCATCCTCTAGGTGTGCCTGAGTTGATGTTAAGTCTTTACATGCTTTTTTTTTTTTTTAAATCTGCTTTTAGTTGAAAACATACCATATAAGATAAATGAGAAAAAGCTATAGAAGAAAATGAGAATGTTACAAAATGAAAATGTACTACATAATACTAAGAAAAAGAGCTGCTGGGGTTAATAAAATGCAAGATAAGAGCAGCATTACAGCTACTAACAACTAAATACAAACCCAGCTAAATAAATTTACCTGTGGACAGTCATGACCTAGAAACATTAAGTTCTTTATTCTACATCATTACAGTCTCTTATTATCACCTCCGTTATTCCTACACAAAAAAAAAAAAAATCAGAAACCATCCTCAGCCCCTTCTTGAGGAGTTTCTGTCTGGAATCATTAGCCAGGTTTGTTCTCCTTGAGGCAGAGGCAGTCTGTACTTTCTTGTCTTTTTGATCAGCCTGTTCCTTCTGTTCATTATTAACTGATATTAACTGATAAATACCTCCCCCAAAAGTACACGTCCCCGCTTTTGGGTTGCAAACTGTTTTTCATATCTAACACTGCAAATGTAATCTAAACATCTTTCCTGAGTCCTGCAACAGCATGTTTTACACATTTCAGACAGAAAGATGTGTGTCCATTTATCTATCTTACAGGCTCAAAACTTGTTTTTGTGGGCTGGTATTTAGTGCCTTGAAGTCTTTTATATGCGGTAGGTCTAAAGAGATGTGGTTTTTTTAATCACTCCAGTATCTCAGTCTTGGATCCTATAATCATGCCGGGCCTCATCTGCTTTGCATCACTTGGAAATTTAGGTTCTGCATGCTATATTAAGTGCTCACAGATTTTCATACAAATGGCATGTACAAGATGTTCCAGCTTACTCACGCTGAATCCACCACTGCAATAGACTGTTAAAGTTTTTTTTTAAAATAGGTATTATACTCACAAATATCCCTTTGTTAAAATGTGAAGATGTTTGGAAATGCCAAAATGAGTTACTGCTCTGTGCACCCGCACCTTCCATGGCAGTTGAGAGCTCTTAGTGCCTCTGTAAACTTCATGTTTTCAAGTCCAACAACCAGCTACCTAAAAGCTCACTTAACAGTTATGACACACCATCACCTTGTCAGAGTCAGATAATATACAGTTCTGAAAACCCATTCACCCACCCCAGTCATGCATTCATCCTTCTACTTCCTCAAGTTTTTTTCTTATTCAGTTCAGTATGTGTTCCCCTGGGCAGGCAGCATTTACAGGTCGGGGCTTCCCTGCTAGAAGCCCTGAGCTGTGTCCTGCCCATTGGTGTCTCAGCCACTTTTATCTTCTCTGCAACCCCAAACTCTTCACAGCAGTCTCTACTGCTTCAGCTCAAAAGTCTTAGTGCCCTGCTGGGCTTTGTCCGAGACTTTAGCATGCTCCTTTAATGTCACAGAACTGGGTAATCTGTGCACATGGAAGGCAATAAAAAACAAGCTGTCATTCAAACCGAAAACAAAGGATATTAATCATTTGATATTATCACCACACAGCACGTGTGCGCATATGACTAAGACATGAGGGAGGAGAACCATATGTACCAAACTATTTGCAATGCAGACCTAAAGAGGTTTTCCAAATTAGGTCACGGATGACAAGAGAATCAATGTAACACACATGGACACAGATGCAGCATTTTCACATTCCTCTTTCTAACGGAGATGAGGTGATATGAGGACCTCTTGGGTACAATTTATGCAATATGGGGTTTCATAAGACTAAGGTAACACTGAAAATTGTGAAGAAAAAAAATAGATTTTGTGGAGTTTATTTCAGTGTAGTTCAGGAACTGGAGCTGCTCAATTGCCTTACTGACCAGGTGTCAGTAAAGAATCAGTAAAATCTATTTCCATCTATGTACAGCTGACGTGTTGCCAGTTTTTTCCAGAAATAGATATTACTGAGGCTAGCTCTCTCTTCTTACCTTCCACTTGGATCACTGCAATCTGCTCTGAAGCTAGAAAATATTTTAAAAATTCAGCTAGCATAGAAATAGGCAATATTTTAGAGGCAAACCATTTGGAAACAGCCATCTGTGCTCGATAATGGATGGAAAATTTAGAAAAATGCTACTTTTCTTTTTTTAATAAAAAAAATTCTCCAAGTTTTTTTCAGTCATTCCACTCTTTTTCACCCTTTCTGCAGTGGACTTCTTTTCACTATTAATTGTAAAAAAAGACAGCTTAATAGCCAAATTTTGTGTGATAGCATACACAATACCAATTCATTTGTATTGACCAGAGACCCTGGCATCTCTGAGCTACTTCAAGTCCTACTTTTTTCAGTTATCTCATCTCTTCTAATCCCCCCACTCTATTACCTCCCTTCTACTTATTTTTCACTCTTTGCTTCCACCACCAAGACCACACAAACAGCCAAGAAGTCAGTATGTTGGTTTAGGTGGGATGCAACTGCCAGCAAGGGCACTCTCACCAACAATCTATTTCAGTAAGAAAATTTATTCTTTCCTTATTCTGATAGAGCTTGGATTTTCTGACTGTTGGACAAAGTACAATCCTTCTTGCATGTTTCTGAAAGAGACAAGATTTAGCATTAGTTGGTTGCTACTGATTTTAAATAAAGTCAAGTATGGTGATAGCAATGATCTCTTTATTAAGCAGCAGACCATTTCTTTTTGTCACACATGTACCACATGCCTTCCTATATTTTCTTTAAGCTAAAAAGGCATTTCTATGGAGTAGATCACTGATTTCAATTAAAGGCTACTGAGAACTCACTATTTGTAAGATGTTTAAATATTCAGCAGGTCAGCAGACTGCATGTGGTTACAAATATATCTGACCAGAAAAAAAGACACATTTTCTTTTCCACTACCTTAGTGTAAGTTTCTTGCCAGCATCCATTTTCTCCATAAGCACTTCTTCCCATTACACAGGAAAAAAGGAAAAGTTCCTTGCATTTACAATTAAAGGAATTAAACTGTTACTTAAGATATATGCTTGATTCACAAAAGTAAACAAGAATTTGAGGACTAAAAGCACATACATTTTCATGGTAATTTCACGGTGCTGGAGGCCTTTCTTTTCCTATTCCTACTAGAAGATTCCTACCAGAGATGACTTAAGCAGCAAATATATCACAACCTTCAAACAGCAAATGTCCATTTTGTTCCAAAAGACGATAAAATTACTCCTAAATTATACCATTTATATTGTTTCTTCTGCTCCCTTCCTCCAAAATATTTAAACAAACATTAGAAAACCCTATTTGTAGTATCAACTGAAGCTCAGAAAGCTGTTAGGTCAATGTATATACACTCTGTTCACTGACCTAAATTATAAGAGACTAACTTCAAAACCACGGGCTGAAAACTAATCTTAAACACTGAGCAAGTGCAACAGATCCTGTAACTATACCTCTAGGAGAAATGCATTAGAGATGCACTAGGAAAAAAGGTCATAAAAAAACCACCAAACAAACAAACAAACAAAAACCCAGAACCATTAGGTGTCACATTAACTTAGACATGAGTTTCTTTTTTGCAGGCTGGTAGCCCCCTGCAGCTCCTCTCCAATTCCCTGTATTACTGAAGCACAAAACCAGCAATCTCAGAGTTCTCTGGCACACAGCAACATGACAGTGGGTCAGCTTCCTCACATAAATGGGTGCTGTGGCTCAGCTTCCAGGCTGGTATCAAACAAACTGCTTCTGCTCTTTACCTGACATACATGCTTTGGCAAGTAAGGAGGAAAAAGACTTGTCCCACCTGAATCCAGGGGTTCTTCCCCAAGTGTTCAGTTCCCAGCTGCATCCCACTACTTTGTGATGTCAAAAAGCAGTGTGTTGACCACAGGACACCCCACTGTTTCCAGACACCAGACAACCATCAGCCTTCCTCCTTGAACCATGAAGTCTGAGAAGACACAGCGTACTTCAGCCAGATAGTACATAGTATGCTTCTTGTTCCCAGGTACTGATGAAATGGAGAAGCTGTTTCTCAGGTGCTGAGTCTGGCCTTTTTCAGGAAAATTCCCTCTTGTCCCTTAATTCAGGTGACCCATTAGCATGTACAACTGTGAGACCACTGGCCTACCCAAGAGCAGGATCATAGGATCAGGTGAGAGCTGTTCCTGAATCTGAACACAATCAATGCAGTTCAGGTGCCTCCAGGTAGTCTCCTTTGCTAGCTAAAGAAATCTATCATTTGCTACCTTTATGCTCCTTCAAATCATTTCTTTGATATGGGCATTTGCTCTACAGCTTGTTAAGTCCTTTATCCTGCCAGCTGCCATTCATGTCCTGGATTTTAAATGGCTTTCCTGCCTGAGTAAAAAGTTGTATTTATTCTACATGAGCATTCCCAGAGTACTTCAAGTATGCACAATATGGCAGGTCTGGATCTTCAGATAAAAATTAGCAAGTCATCCTGCCTTTAGCTTTGACTACAGTCCTTGCTTTAAGCCAAACTGAGGATGGCAACAACTATGCACAGCTATCTATTGCCTTTGGCATGATCCCACATGAAAGCAGCATGACCTTGGGAGGCTCCATGAAGCACAGCATGGCCATATAGACATAGAAATCATCTACTCATCCTGCTCTGCTGCTGCAAAGTAATGTAGTACCAATTTCCTCCCATTGCACTGCAGATAAACCTGGTTACCTCCTATGATTTTATTTGCATTATCGATATCTTAAAAATAATTATGGCTTGAATACACACATTTTGCACTAGTTATGTTATTTTTCAGTTCTATCATGTATCCCTTCATTATATCAACACTAATTAAAACAATAAAAATAAAAGCATGCCTAAAATAATTTGTGGTTCAGCTCTCAGATAGACATGCATGAAACTAGCTGGTATTTATGACACAGATTGGGAGTGATGGAGTGTCTATTTCTAACTTTTTAAAGAATTCCACCTCTTCTAGAAAACTGTCCTCTTCCCTTTTGAGCATGGTTCTGTTTGTTCCTGCCTCACAGAACAGAGTGCATCAAATGAAAATAATAATGTATTTTGGCAGCTACAGCTAACAAAGAAAGCATCTACTTTAAGAATTGAAGACAGCAAACTAAGGTTAAGTTCATCATGTCCTAGCCAAGAAAACCTGCAGAGAGGCATGCTTACAGTAAAAGCAAAGCTGGAAGCTTAGGCCACAAATTTCAGTTACCAAAACCGTAAGGAAGGAAAAGTGGAGTTCAAAAGAGGTGATGGAATTGAAAGGGATTAGCCTTCAGTGACCTTTTTTAGTTTGTGTCCTCACAAAAAACTATAAAAATAAAGTATTTTCTCCCTCATGTCTAACTTATCTGGATATAAAACATAACAGTAGAGGGGATTGTCTCAGACTGCAAGGTAGTCTCTGCTTTGAGTGACACCATGGCTCAGGAATCATTTCAGATACGGCAACTCAAGTCGCTTCTAAGAACTTGTGCACTCCCTAGAAGCAAAACAGAAGTCAGTGGGATGATCCACGTGGTCTGGTTTCCATCTGGACTACAATGTATTTTAGCATTTAAATTGAGTCTTTCTACAGTGTTGATGCAAAGGGCATAGACCTGGGGCTGAAGCTCTTCAAAGCTCCACTCTCTCCAGCCACGTGCCTTACTGCTTTGTATTTCAAGAGCTAACAACAACATGCACACAATTAACTGTCAGAAACATCCCCAACTCAGAGACAATCTCAGCATAGAGGATTTTGTTCTCTATGGTCAGTCCTTTGCACCTTTCAAACAAGTACTCAAAATCCTTGAGCCTACTTTACAGTCAAAACTGATTCACTTCACTTCTGGATTTTTTTTGCTGCTATTTTTATACCTGCACCTTCCTCTCACAAAAGAAAAAAAAACCAAATTAAGTAAATTCCTGTAAAAGGTAAGTGATATTTTAAACTGCATGACTGCATTTAAGCACATAAATTGAGTGCCCACTGCCTAAAGAAGCAGAAAAAAAAGTTTAACTTCAACAGCTATCCTAAATATGATTCGAAAGTTAATATGACTATTAAAATTATTATTCTCAGCAATAACCTTTTAGAGTAACTGAAGTATGAATTATCTGAACTCAGCAATATTTTACATGTACGAACCCAGAGGATTTCTTAAAATGCTGAGCATTCTTCCTTCTGAAATCAACATACATTCTACCTGTACTGAAATAGATCATTCGCCTATGATCCTAACATAGAAAAAAAATTCCATTGTCAAGTAAAATTGTAAAAGTAGTTACATCTATTTAGCTATTGTTAAACAATAAATAGCAGAAAATATTTTTGAAAAGTTAAAAATCTGTGTCTTTAACACCATACGTCTCATGCAACTATAAAAGTGGACTGTATTTAATTTTTACCTGAAAATTCATGCAACACCACCTTAGAAAGCTGAATATATAATGGATAAGACCTGCACAGTCTGGTTTAAACCGCAAACAGCTGAAGTCATTGAATCACTCTCCTGACCAACCTAATGTGTACAAAACTTCAGTGCACAAACTGCAGTTATTTTGAACACTGCATGTGGGCACAAGCAATAACCACCTGTTAAAGTACTGATGCTCCTACACGACATTTCAAAATATATTTTCTCCTGTACTGCCAGTAGTTATTTTTGGCACACGCTCTTATTTTGTAAACCCTTTCTCCTCTACTACCTCCACTATTATCTTGACCTAGCATTTTCCTTCTGCTCTGAAACTACACTTTGAATACAGACAGGACCAGCATCCAGAGTCTTTCTGAGAAGCAAAGAGGCAGGCTGTGACTGTAGCTACAGCCACACAAATCCAAGGTGTGGAGCTCCTATGGATTTGCCCTATATAGGAAGCAAAAATTTGCTTAAGTCTGAACCAAAGGGACTACACTGATAGCAAGAACAATTGAGGAAGAGTCTAAATAAAATAAGATACAACCAGCAATTTGCATTTAAAAGAACAATGGTAATTTGCATTTAAAAGAACAATGATCAACATTTAGTAAACATCTTTTTTCCAATGTAATTATGAACAATTTCATTCAGGAAAAAAAAAGCCACTTGAAACTATTTTCTTTACTAACAAGATTCTTAGGAAAAAAAGATAATCAATTTTATAAAATGTACTTAGCAAGATTTAAATAGGAAAAAAGATCAGGCCATTTGCCTTCATGTACAATTTGATCAGATAGCATGTAATAGAGGTGACAAAACCCTTTGAATTTTCCTCCACGACTTGAATTTCAGCTAATTTTCTTATGCAAATAAGGGCTAACTAGTTACTTCTAAAATTCCATCTCTTTTGACTACAAAAACTCTAAATAGATTATTCTTAGCTCTCAAGTTTAAGTAGTTTTGAGTGTATTCTCATCTCAGTGCACAGACAGCTATGCCTAAGCCTCTCACTAAGGATAAACCGCCTCTCATTGAAATGAGAATATACCCCTAAGGGTTTCAGAATTAAATTCATGTTCTGTTATTCATCCAAAATTATTTTACATTTTCATAGCACATTAACATAGTCTCTGTAACTTCATGGCAAAGGCAGATATACTACTGCCTGCACTAGAATATGAAAATACGAGGCTGTGCACTCTTAGCACACCTGTTAAAAGGTGGTGGGTTGGGAGATGCCTTTGGCAAGACGGTTTTGCTACATGTCAAAACTTCTATCAATGCTCAAGGATTGTTTGCTATTTGTCAGGACTTTTCTGTTATTTTTTAATACAGCTTAAGATACATTTTTGCCAGACAGAAGATAGGCAAGAAGTTCTGTTTGACAGAGTAAATGGAATATCTGATAAAAACCCAGGCTAGAGGGAGACAGAAACAGTACAAAAGCTCAGTTCAGCTCTCATTAATCCAAGCTTGCCTGTGTTTTGCTGCAGGGTCCAGCATATACCTAGAAATATATATGATCTAGATCCTGACCTTCACATCGATTTTTTTTTAAGTATCCATGTAGCCAATTTGTCAGTTTGTGTAACGTTTCCCTTTTACCTCTATCCACACAAGGAGGAAACTTGTCTAATCAGCCTTCAGCTATGAACTCTGAACTTTTCTGTTTGAAGTTACTCCCAATTTTTCCTTGCCTCACTCTCAACTCAATTAGAAACCAATTAACTGACCAACAAATCAAAACATGTTTGAAATAAAAAACTCACATACTTCTTTGTCCTTAAACCCTAATAATGGGCAAATAAAATTTACATACATACCAATGACATGCAGGTGACATGAAAAAGAGCGAACTTTCTGTATTCTGCAAACCCCTGTGCCTCTGAGGCTAATAGGAAGAGAGAAAAGTAATAATTTTAATGTTTGTCTTGGTATTTATTTTTTTCTCTTCCCTGTAGTTCTACAATTCATGTTATTGCCAAGGTATCCATTAGGGAGAAATTTGCCGAACAACTTTTTCAGAGATGTCTGAGCAATTTATTTCTTCAAGTCTTCCACAGAATAACAAAAGTATTTTAAAACAAAGTGCTTTACATTTTTTTTACTGTGTGTTTAATATATCCTGGTTTGAAAACCAAAATAAAGTCTATAAAGCAGTGGCCAGAATTTGACCTTTAACTCAAAACAAATGTGAAAAGAATTAATTTGATCCCATTTGTAGATTAATATACATTCTGTTTTGGTTATGAAGGGCTTGGATCTATGGGTTGCGTAGGTTTATACTCACTTGGGATATGACACTGTGCTTGAGCACCTCGTAAGCAGGTTCCAAAAATTCTCAGTTCTCACAAACATCAGTAGGAAATAAAGTATCTCAACTCATAGCACAGGTCTTCCCAAAGTACAGTACTTTAGACTGCTAACAGAACAGTCTATTTCCAAAGATGATCTAAACCAGTATTTATCATTTATCATGTATTTTGATTTAAAAAACCTACATAACAAACACAGTTGTACTATTTCACAAAGGAAATTAAATCCTTCAGCTGCATTGCTTCTCACTTTAAATGCTAGATACTCCAGGATTTACTGAGATATCTTTCATATAGCCAAGCCCCTAGCTAAGTGGGAGGAAATGTTATTTAGAGGATAATCAGATACCAGTCTGGTTTAGAACCCATTATCTTCTGTAAGTTTAACATTTATTTAAAAATCTGAAAATATTCATAAAGCAGGGAAACAGAATTTATAGTATACTGAAACAAGCTTTGTGCATTAAATTGTAGTCATTTGGATATTTCAAATTTAATCAAAATGACAAAACAAAAAGTCTATGAGAGCATTCACTGCTCTGCAACTGCCTCTTAAAAGTTTTACTTAAATTAATAAAATACCAAACATACAAAAATAAAGCTCTACATGCCAGCAACTCTTTATTGCTTGTATTAGCTGACATTTCACACTCATTACAAAACAAAAATACCAAAGTAATGTTGAACCTAGTGGCTTTGCTTGGCAACTAACTTTTTTTTTTCTGGGCCACAGTGAAAACAGTTTTTCAAAGTCACAAAAGGGATCTGGTTATCTATCTTCTGTTAATTTACCACGCAAACTGGAAAAATCTCAGTGTTGGTATTTAATGCCAAAGATAAAAATGACTGAACTTACCAGGACACACTCTCTTTACTATTGATTTCAACATATTTTGCATACAGAATGATTATATCCCTCATGGAGTTTCACCAAGCATTCCAGCACATTTTTTCAGAATATCCAGGGAATATTATTAATCAAACATGCTCACTCAGACAGGAATTTGGTTCTGGAACACAATGAGCCAAAAGCCCTTAGATGCTCTCCAGAAACTGAGCAGGCAGGACAAGGACATGAGAAACACTTGTGCATCACATCAGCAGTAACAATGTGCACTGGACTAACACAACTCAGAAGGATGAACCACACCCCAAAACCTTTCAGAGTTCATATTCTGTCAGGATAGTTATTCTGCTGCACTGGCTCACAGCTGCAGAAAAATTTTCCTTTCCAACAGAAAATTTTCTGCCTTTGGTCTCAGCCCAGAGATTCCCCTGCTTCTTTTCTAATCTGATTCCCTCCAGACACTTTTAAGCAGAAAACTATTTTAAGCAGAAAATTAAAACATACAATGCAAAATATGCCCCGAATTCACATGAGTTGGCTTCCAATATCAGGTGTTATCCAAAAGGCTTTTTCTGACTTCTGCTGTTCACCAAGGTGTGAAAAATGTGCAAATAAGAGCACTAAGGCAGCAAGGGAGCTCACAGTCACTAAAGACAGCAGCAGTATCAGTGTCAGTGTCAGTGTCTTTGCTTCATCAATGGGAGGCTCTTAAAATGGATGGCTACAGTACTGACTACTGCATTTACAGGTTATAATAAGAAAGCCAAGCAAATCTGCACCTCACTAGATGCTTAAAATTAGAGTTGGTAACTAAAACAGATGTGAAAATAAGATGAGAAAAGACAAGCACTACTTTAACCACACAAGAAGACTACTTTGAAATCCCAAAGGGTGGGAAAAATGTTCAGTAGGGCATAAAAACCTGAAGCAAAAGGGGGTCTCCAACCTATTTTTTATCCTCACGTTTAAGTGAGATAGGTTTGTTGCCTGTGGATCAAGAAAAATATCTATAAATCACACTTCAAGCTTGCTGAGCACATGCTGTGCAGGCCAGTTCTGCTGGAACAAACAGACATTAAAATATAAACCCCTGCCTGCTACTCTGAAGTAAGAAAGTTAAGAAGTTGGATCATCAAGATAAATTGACAATATTATGACTCCATAGCAAGATTAATGTAGTCATATAATCTGACATAATTCCCATCTTCAGGACTGCTTTTAAAAGCCCTAGCAGTATTGTTAAATTAGACCTGTCTAACCTCTAAACTTCACAGCACAGGAGCTATTGAAGCTTTATATCCTACATTAATAGGATGTGTGCACACTTTATATGATTATATACAGTTAAAACCCCTGTAAGAATACATCTACAAATCAAAAGGAACTCTGGATATGAGATTTATGTCAGAGATTTTTTTATATCTGTCATACTGGCAAGTTGTCCAAACTCTGTGCCATCAAATGTGTTAAACTGAGTTCTCCAAGGAAAGAAGCCATGTTAGTACAGCTTTGGAAAGAGTATCTGAAAATATATGAAGACAGTGAATGTTTCAGGCCCTTGAAGACTCTTAACATTTATCAGAATAGCATTCATGCTTAACACCACTCCAGGGTCAGCCAAACATGTAATATGCAACCCACCTCTCTCCACTATAGCCAGACATGGACCTCTATAACACGTGGATATGACTAAAGATTTCTTATAGTTCTTTGATGCTAAAAAAATTCAATTACTGAGTTATGAGTAGGAGCATGACAGCAGAAATAATAGTAAAGCATGTATAAATATTAATTAAAAACACAGCTGCCCTCCATATACTTCTTTGGAATATGTTCTGAAACTTAAAAGCACGCATGTTTGAGTTTGATGCATTTCATGTACCAGCTTTCACAGCATGTTCTTATTTCCACTGCATCATGAATTTGCTTGAGGCTAATGGCTCCCAAGGGAACTGACATTTTATTTGTATTTTTCCAGTAAGTTACTGAAAGTGATATTGTCATGAAGGAATTACATAGTTTATGCTCTAAATGCTTGGAAAAAGAAATAGAAGCAAAATAGAATTGCATCTTGCATATCAATTTTTGTTTGTTTGTTTGTTTGTTTCATTGCATTCAATTACTTCATCTACTTTTCTTTCAGAAGCCTTCTTCAGTTAGTGGACTGGACTACACTCCATATAGAAGCAGATCATCCCCCACACAACTGAGCCATACACATCTATTCACCAAGGAATGCAAGTGAAAAGTGCAATGACCAGGGACCTGAAGGACACCAAAGCAATTCTTCCCATCAGGATCAATGTTATAGAGGCAAGATGCATGCAGACTTTAAGCAAAACACACAGTTTAAATGCATAGAGAAACAGATGAGGCACAGAGGATTGAGAGGCAAGAAAAAGCACATTGAGATTGTCAAATGAAGGAAATGCTAGCTTTCCAGAACAGATCTCCATCCTGAAATGTCTCAGCTCCTTGTTGTAGAAGACTGACTTTTCCATTCTTTACCCTTGGGGTGGCAAGCAGCATCTTGATTCAAGCAAGGCAAGCAGTGATGATGACAATGATAAAAATGGAACTGTTCAGAAGTAGGGAGCAAAGAAAGCTCCCAGTAACAGATTTACATCAGCTGTTTAGTTTCACAGAAGCAGCAACCGAGATTTTCAGGTGACTGATCTTATCTGAAAAGAGAGCTACCAAAATGCCAGTAATCTTAAATTGCGTGTCCTTCTGAGGCCCCGGCACACAATGCCTTTCTTATTAAGAAAAGTGAAAATTGCTTCTTAGCAAAAAAAAAAAAAAAAAAAAGAAAAGAAGTCAGTGATGCCTGAGATAAGCTGCCTTTGCCTTACTCCCTTGGAGCAGTATGGGACTGTATGGTCAGCTGTAGGTGCATGACTGAACTCGGGTATACTCTTCCCAAGAAGAAAAGAATTCTTTTTCAAGAGGACTTTCTCAGCATGGCTCAGAAAGTTCATCTGTAACAAGAGGTGCAATGATACAATGCCACATTGCAGCTCCTAAGCAGGAGAGGTTCTATAAAGAAGGAATACAGCCTGGAGAGGTTTTAAGCTCGTCCTTTTAAAGTATTTCTTTTGGGTTATATGGTGCCTTTCTCACAGATGTTTTCTTGAGTCAAGAAGCTTGAAGGTATATTGCAGAAAACATCATTATGAACTTCACCTGTGGCTCTTATATTTATGTTAGCATGGCCAACTCTAAGAGCCAAAATACTGGGACCGAGTGAAATTTATTCCTATGTTGCACTCCAGTGTTAAATTAAAACTGAATTAAAATAAAGCAAATGAAACATAGCAAAGAATGTTCATAATGGAAAAATATTTTGATTGACAAGCACTCTAGAGTGCAAAGGAAATACACTCAGGGTGTAGAGAGGCAGCTCATTAATGCAACAGATAAATATTTGTTAAAGATTGGTGTAGGTATAGATTCAATGGCTTTTAGGGGTAAAACTCATGGCATTCATCCAAGCAAAACTCCAAGTGAAGTGAAGTGAAGACTGCAACATGTGGCCCTTAGAAATAGAAAAAAGTCAAGAACAAGCAGTTTGGATTAAGTGAATCCAACAGTAAATTAATTTACACAAATACCAAAAAGAAAAATACCCTTTTGTTAGCTAATTAAAGCTAACACACTCCTAAAATTCTACTATATTTCTAAATTTAGTTATAAATTTTATGTTTAATGTACGAATATCATAGTTTACTTACTTAGAAACCCAGACTAAGCTTGTAATAATAGCTACTGGCACAACCTAGTTAAACTGTTGGTATTTCACTGCAGATCCTGCAGTTCACAGTCTGTAAAGTCAGGGATAAAATGTTGCATTAAACATTTCTAACTTGGTGAGTTTAGAAATGTAATAGAATTCAGGCTCTAAAAACAGATGTTTTACAGAGACAAACCTTACACAGGGATTTGAAACAACATACCTACGGACACTGAACTAAATTGGCTTAAATTGATCTCCTGAGCATGCTTTAAAATGAGATGGTTTCTCACATCACAGTCCTGAAAACAGAATCCACTGAAGAAGGAAGACTCCCACTGAGATCAAAGCAGACAAAAATTTAGCACACGTTTAATCCTAAAATTGAGAGTAGGATATATATGAAGCCAGTGGACTTTTATCACCAAAGTATGGTATCTACAGATAACTCATAATATCCAGAAGCTTGGTTTATATAAACAAAGATTTCTCTCTCACAGTGATCCTTCTGTTGTTCTTCCCTCCCTTAGTCCATTCTGCCTCCTCTGAAGCATTATCTTCCTTCATTTCTGCCCATTACAATTCAAGCATGTTAATCTTTCATAAAATACTTTATCACAGACAGCTAGAAGATCAATTTTCTTATTTCAAACAATGATACGTGAGTGTATTCTCAAAAACCACAAAATGGTAATTCAGAAAGTAAAGAGAAACCTAGGAAACCACATGACATTTCCGAAAAAGTTCCATTACACAGAAAAGGACATAAATTTCACTCTTACAAAAGCCCTTGAGACTGAAAACTAACTCTGCAAAATCATTAATGTCTCCTGTATTATAAGAAGTCTTCCTCAATTAGATTGGAAGGGGCCTCTAGGTTCACAAATATTTCTCCCTTGTTATCACACATAACCACATCATATAAGCTCTTAGATAAACTTAGCAAATTTAATCTGAAAACCAGTCTTGGACTGTTGCCCTAAAACCTCCTGTAACTGTAAGTAACACTTTTTTTTCTGTTTACCCGCCCACAACTATCCATGTGTGGGTCATGTTGTGCATATACGACCACTATCCTTTGACTCAAACACTTGTTGTCTCCCTGGTGTTCAGCTCAGTTCCTTGCACACCTACAGAGGAACAGCCCTACAGTATCTTCTCTTTCTTTTATGTGTCCTTTTGCCAAATGTAAACCTTCTTTTGCCAATGAGTGACCAGATTTACACAGATATTCAGATAAAATATAACCACTAAGATTTCGCAGTAAAATGTATTCTTTTGCCCCTACCACGGCAAACAAAGCATTCTCAGCATATAAGTAGAACTCTGCTTCACAGCCACGAGGAAGTGACAGGGGTCACGGAAATTTCACCAGCAGATACAGAGAGTGTTGGTCTTCAGAAGAGTGAAGATCACAAAATCATTGAATGCTTTGGGTTAGAAGTGACTTTCAAAGCGATCATCCAGTTCCAACCCTCCTGCTATGGACAGGGACACCTTCCACTAGACCAGGTTGCTCAAAGCCCCATCCAATCTGACCTTGAACACCTTCAGGGATGGTGAACCCAAAGCTTCTCCATGGAACCTGCCCCAGTGCCTCACTGCTCCCACAGGAAAGAATTTCTTCCTAATATCTAATCCAAACCCACCCCCTTTCAGTCTGAAGCCATTCCCTTGTCCTGTCAGTACATGCCCTTCTAAAAAGTCCCTCTCTGAATTTTTTTACACCCCCAGAACTTACAGTACTGGAACACTGCTCTAAGGTCTCACTAGAGCATTCTGTTCTCCAGGCTGGACAACCCCAGCTCTCTCAGCCTGTCCTCCTCCATCCCTCTGATCATCTTCAATAACAATGATATACAAGACTAGAGGAAAGCTGCACAGTCTGGTGATGTCTGAGAACTGTTGGTAGGAATGCAGAGGTTTCCCTGGCAAGAAGGAAGAACCAAGCATACAAAGTAAAGCCCTGGAGTCAGACAAGAGGTAGCAGGAAGTTCCTCTTTACAGGTGTCACTGGAGCCTACACATCTCCCTCATCCCTGTCCACTCAGGCATAAATAAACCCCACCTTCCTCCTAGAGCATCCCTCTCCCTTCAGCAGCAGCTGCTTGTCAGCCTGCCTCATCCCAGCCTCAATCCTCGGTGCCTTCTGGGTTGCTGATGTGAGAGCAGGGGGCTCTGGGACAGCTGACTTGGGTACACACAGGGCACAGAGCCATGGCACTGGCCAGCCCTCAGCACAGGCAGAGCAGCACACCCCACCTCTGTCAGCAGGCCAGCTTCCCAGGCACACACCGTGCTCCGTCTGCATCTGAGGAAACCTCTGTCCTTGCATGTTCTGTGTTACAAGTGGCCTCTGCTTACACTGGAACCATTATTGGTTCCAATAATAAGGCAGAGTCTTCGTAGTCATCTGCACTCAGCTAGTAACCCAGATTTCTCTTGCAAACAATTAATTACCAAATCAAAAGAAATAATCTGAGTAAGTCCTCAAGCACTAGTACATGCCTGCACACTGATCTCCTGCACCTTGTAAAGCTAAACTTCTTCCCATTTCTCCAAATCTAGTCCTCCTCTGAACTCCAGGTATCTCCAAAACATTGACTCATTCCTTAGCATACTCCTACACATTATGCCAGGGTTGACAATGAAATACTAAATGACAAAAAATATGAAGATCTAACTTTGATGAATACAAATTCCCTTGATCCAGTACTGCCCCTTTCACCACAGTGGTATCTCCCTTGCCCAGAATCTTGTCCATCTCAGTTCTTTGCTGTTCATGTTTCATAAATTCTCATGTGGCACCGTGTTTTATTTAAGCTCATATTGATATCTGCCATATTTTCATGCATTAAACACTATTCACTGATTTTTTTAAAGGTAGAACTTATTTAACAGCGTCTGCTTCTGCCACGTCCATGTAAAATTCCATGCAACTTTTAACTAACCTCCACATTTCTAATTTTTCTCTGCAGCAATATTTTTATCTAGGTATTTACCCAATGTAAAGTCAAAATAAAGGTCTTGCCACTGCACATACTACTTAAGTGAAGGGGAAAATTATCAGCAATTCCTCCATACCTCCCACATCACTTGAACTGGTAGACACTGGCACATGTCCTGCAGTCAAAAGTGCCTGTTACGCCTCACCTTTGCTCTCATAGTCAGCTGTATCACCCTTACTGACAGAAGAAATAATGTTAATGCACCTTTCAGTCTACACCTAAATGCCTATAATGAAACTGCTATTTAATCTTCCCTTGTCAGATCTCATTCCTTGTTTTTTTCTGTTCCTTTGGCTGAAAAGCATTTGTTAAAACATCTCGTACTGTATGTAACTAACCCCTGCTTTTAGCGGTTTCTATTCTGTCTTCTAATGGATTTCTTTTTTGATTAGCCTGGAAGGAATGGAACAGACAGACTCCTCAATTCTAAATAATTTCTGGAGAATTGCTATTTCATCCAAGTAAATGAGGAAACACCTCTCACTGGGTTTTTTATTAGCCACTAGTTTCAGATAGCTTCTTCCACAAAAAAGATAATGGTGTTTCCTTCCCTTTCAAAAAATCCTGAGTTTATTTGTTCAGCAACTTCCCTATATGCTTTTCCCATTTTTCTAAATATCCTGTTTAGAAATAGAAGACCTGAAACATAATGTTAATACACTTTCATTTATCTTTCTATTTAAATCAAAATGAATGAGCTTGTGAACACTCAATTCAAAGGAGTTTTTACAACATTATTTTAAAATAAAATTATTTTTTTAGTAATGACAACTTGCCAACTATAGAGCAAAGCATTTTAGGCTATCACACTGATAACAGTACATGCTCCCCATTCTCCACCTCTGAATTTCTGTGAGCAAGTTTTATCTTTCTTCATAACACTATAGGGATCTCTATCCACACTGAATTCTGTCTCTGGAGTTTCCAGGTAGGTCTCTCTTCACAACCAATACAGTTTTTTTTATCGCTTCTCCCCAAAGATTTTGATCTAACAGCTTCTTTTACTTATGCTACTCTTTCTTGCAAGTCCATGGTATGACTAATTAATCATTTTAGGAGCTGCCAGTATGTTTAATGAAGACACAGTATATTATTTCCATGGGCAAAAAGAAAATCTAGCCTTGCAAAAGACTATAGATGTAATACCCAGCAGCATTTGTGTTATGATTCAGACAATTAAAAGTATTGACATGAGTAACTGGCATGAACTCTAATAATAAAAAGAAATTAAAAGTGCACTCCAGCATGCCGTAAGATGTTTCTTCACATCAAATAAGGAGGGCACACTTGACCTCCTAACTTCAATTATCCATGTCACATTGTTTCTCAAAATTTCTTTGGTACCTTCAAACTAAACACATATCCAAGACCTTGAAGAGGTTTTATATAGTGCAGCAGTGTGTCCATAAACTATGAATATTTTTAAGGGCATCAGAATAAAATTCTAATTATTACTATTATGATAAATGAAAAATTAGTATATGGAAACTGGATGTAAATACATCTCTTATTTAGAGTCAGCCAGAGGGACAAAGTGGAGACCATACACCTTATAAATTGTTGTGTCATTCCTTCCTTCTGTACAAAATAAATTATTGATAGAGCAATACCACTTTAAGGCTAATAATTTATCTTTTGCTAGTCGTCAAAGAATTTTATATGAAAATATTCACAAAATATAGGGCATATCATATCTGTAAAACAAGCAAATGAAAGGGAAAAAAGCCCTAACACAAAAGTTGTACCTTCCTCCTAAAAGAAGGCCATTAAGTTAAAACATAAACATTAGCTTCTTTAGTATTCTGAAGTTATTCAAAAAGAGAAAATAAATAGAAGATGGTGAGCAATAAACATAAGTAGAAAAGAGGAATCAGAAAATAAAAGTTAGGACATTCTGTTACAGTAGGTTACGCTTTAGCCATACTTCCTTTCATTTTTTTTCTTTTAAGATACATTTGTAGATAGAGATGCCAAAAAAAATTTCACTGGGGCAAGGAAAATTGCATTTTTCTTGCTTTACTCCCCTTAACTCACCTATACAGTCAATAAACTCATCACTTATTTCTTAAAAAAAACCTCGTAGATCTCCATGATTCTCCTTCAGTGAAGTTACAGTGGCCTGTCACAAACTACTTAATATATCCAGAGTATAAAATGCAATAAAAAATATCGCACTTTAGGGAAACACTAACCCTGAAATACTATTCTGGCTATTTCCCTCTTCAAAACAAATATTTGTTGTCATAAAAGCAAAACGAAGCAAGTCCTATTACATTGCTGCAAAGTGCTCTCTCTGCAACTGTAGCCACTAGGTGTTGATGTTACAAATTGTTACACCATTTGCTCTAATAGACACCATTTTTCATTTATAACAATAACTAAGAATATTACCAGGAAAGTAAAATGCTAGTGTGTAAGCATGATTTGTGAATTGACACGACAATTCACTTTTGTTTTTTTTAGGCCTCTTCAGAGGTCAACAACATTGAGATCAGGAACAATGTTAACTAATGAGATCAGACCTGCACATGACTTCATCTTGTTTAGCTTCTCAGAGGACAATAATAGGTTTCCCTGAGCCCATGCTATATCCAGTCTGATCACATATACACACTTAAGTTCAAGTTCCTGGGTGATTCACTAAGATTTCAAGACTTCATTAACAAATTTCAAGTAAATTTATCTTCTGTTCATATGAGTTCTTCCAATAGCTCTAACATGGTGGTAACAGATTAAAATAGCTATCCCCAAATTCAAAATCTGAAACTGGGTACCCTGGGAGTTCATTCTGCAATAAAGTTTATAGAAATTTTTGTTTGTAATACGCATTCAGAGACAGAGATGCAAAACGTTACACTTTTGGCACAAGTGGTGATGGTGGGAGGAACTTTACATTCATTGTCTCACCTCTGTATTTTACTGATCAACAGGGTTTACTTTTGCTTTAAGTAAATATTGAAGTGGATTGTTCTTCAGACAACACAAACTTCTCAGGTCAATACATTTTGACACACAAGTCCCTTAAAGCACAAATTCATAAGTGGTAATAACCCAAAAGGGAGTGGAGATTTCTGGTATAGCAGCTCATAAAAACCATTGGGGAGTAGTTTATGTAGCATAAACTCATATTGAGCCAAATTCTGCTACATGGGAGAGGAAGCCAAACTTTGCCAACCTTCTAACAGTCTTTACAAGAGTACTATTGCTTTATGGAGAATTGCAGGCTATTACTTTCTGGAGAATTTATAAAAAAAATGGGTCCTTGAAGGAGACATCACCTGATATTCATTAAGCAACACAGCTGTAATAGCGCGAAACACAGAAAACCTTAGGGGAACTTGGTTAATTTTTGGGAACCCTAATCAGACAGAAATTCTGTGGGGTTTTGTGTAACAGGAAACTGGCTCTTATTGAAGTGATATGGGGATGTAAATCTGGTTTTACACATCAAATTCCCAGCATACAAGGACATCAATGATGACCTAGTTTTATACTAATCAAAGAACTACACAACTTTCCTTCTACCTCTTAGTCATAGGACACCTGAGAAAAGAAAGTATTAATGAGATGATTGTCTTGCTGGCCTCCGTGGAGCCCACAACCACCCTGAAAAGTGTCCTTTGGATATGTGAACATATCTATTTTACAATGGAAAAATATCTATTGTACAATGTATTTTGTTGTGGTCAGCAAGACTTTTAGAAAGATAAAATATATCCTAAATATTAGACTAAATAATCCAAGAAGGTAAGGCTCAAGGTGTACAGTCTGACATTAAAAAAATTAATCACCTATACTGATTATTAAATAGATTGGTCTTTTGTCTGACTATATAAATGCATTCCTATAACCTCATTTGTTGGATTTGGGGATTTTTACTCACTTACAATTTCACAGGGTAGGGATACTAAAGGGCAAAACTGGTTTTCTAAAAGAAGTCACCAATATCAATCAGTCTTTGGAGGCGGCACTGCAACAACATGAACATTAACTAAAAACAGAGAATATTTACAGGTAACGTGTAAAATGTCAAAGAAAGCAGAATTTGGCCACCTCATGTATAGAAAGGAGATGAAAAATCTTAAGTTAGCTCCGAGCACCATGGCAGAAACACATGGAGCTGCATGAAAACTCAATTTAGTTTTGTGATCCAACGTAATCCCAAAATATCTGAACAGAGGTCTGTAGAGATTGAGACAGCATTTTTCTATCTGTATGCAGGTTTTGTAACTTTTATTTATATATATATACATATGCAAATTCACAGTATAAATTGAAGCTACAAAATTTGCATACTTCACTTTGTTCATGACAAGATTTCAGGTCATCTAGTAAGAAGTGAATTTAGAGGGTCACTAAAATCAGATAAAAAGGAATGGAGTTCACTTATTGCATTTGCACTGTGATTGGCATACTATTGTCCTCATTTTAAAATCATTACTTATTTATATATCTGCATGTAGTCTGAGCCCAGGGCTGCTTCCCCAAATGAGCAGTGTATCTGTTACCAGCTCCCATTCTAACATTGCATCCACTAATTCACAAGATAAACTGAACTTCTCTTGTTAGCTCTGAGAAGACCACCTTTCAGGACTATGCCTCTGGAGTGTAAGAAACCTATATCTTCATACTCAAAGTGAGAGAAAGGCGAGAACTAATGAGCTTCTGGCTACCAAATGCAACGGTCCTAGTGCAGCACCCTCTGGCCACAGTGGCCCCCAATAAAAGAGATGTTCTGGTGGGCTTTAACCCAGGTTACGGCTTACAACACAACTCCACGTTATCAAGTCTAAAAAGTCATCAGATACAAACCCCATCAATAACACAAAAATGGTTTCCAACAGTCAAACACCTTATATAAGAACAGTACTGTCACATATTTGATAATATGCATATGTAGGAAAAAAAACCCACTTTCTTCTCGATGTGATTCTGCAGGCAGTAGATATAAACCCCAAGTCATCATCCTTCTTGAAGCATTCTTGTAAAAAGGTCTACAGGAACAACTGTGAGACATAAGCACTTCAAATGGAAGACAAGTTGGAATCCACTGAATTTCAACAAATCTCTGACATTTCCATATATATCAGTTTTTCCTCAAGCCTTATCATTACGCAGTTACTGCAATAAACCATTTTCCTACACTAGTTCCAAATGCATTCTTTCCATCTTATCATTTGCCTAAAAAAGATCTGAAAATAGGTCATAATTTCCATGCAGTTGCTTAACATGCAGGAATTTTCACCAAAAATTTTTGCTACAGTCTTTTGTAACTATATGAAAGACACAAGAGTATTAAATATTCAAAGTTTATTTTGATGTAAAATGAACAGAGTTAACTTATTTATGGTCCTTAACAAGATGTGATTATGAAAGAACAATAGTTTCAATGCCACAAAGGAACCACCAAAATGGTCACAAAGGTACTTGATTTGGGTCTGATTGAAACCCATGTTAGGATCTGTAAATTACATTACATTTATCTTAATTGCTGAAGCTTAAAATCCATTTATTATCAGCAAGAGCATAGTTTAATCCTCTGTAAAATCAGTTGATAACCAAAGAATTCTGTTAAAATATGAGATTGTTAATGTAGGATTGTAACATCAAGGAAAACAAGCAGCGCTGACTTGCCTCTGTTGCAATGTGCCACACCCACAGTTAATAAAAACAGCCAGACTCTGAGCTCTGTAGGAAACAAGATGCTGCAGTAAGACACTCAAATAAATGACACATCAAAAAGTTGTAATTAACTGGACAAGAACTGGTTCTTCTTTGGAAATGCTATTTCAATTGTATTAGATACATTTAATGGGTTGTCTGCCACAGGAGAAAAAGACCCATATTCTCTCCTGCACCACAGAACACACAAATCCAAGTAAAGCCTAAAGAAAAAGACATAATTTAATCTTTTCTCTGAGGGACAGCAACACCTCCTGAATTGTCAGCTGAGCAGGAGTATTCTTCCTGAAGCTATTGCTTCTATGATGCGGTACTAATGCAGAATAAAGGGGTAAGCATTAAAAATATCCATAAGCACAGCTTCCCACACAACACATACAAGATTCCAGAGCTTTTCAACTGAGAACATGGCAAATATTATCTTACAGATAGCACTAAGACTATCTCAAGACACTGAAATACATGGAGTGTTTGGTGTCACCATTAAGAGAGTATTTTAGTTGTGAATATGATTTGAGAAATATGGTGATACTGAAGACAAGTAACATTTATATGGTGCAGATGGGAAAGAAAAGTGAGTTTAATATTTGCAATCAAATAAACTGTACTCTCTACCGAGAGGTCTCTAAAACGTCAGCAACATTCTTAATTTTTGTGCAAAGAATTGCAATGGAAAATAAAAGCTAAAATAATAAAAAAAAAAATTAACATTGTGTTTGGGTGAAAACAAGCTCATTATTCACCCTGTATAAAGAATCCGATGTTACATTTGATTTCATTGCACTAAGGAGCATAGATCTGATCAAATCAAGTTAATGAATGCTTCTGTTCAACTAACAACGATTAAATGAGAAATTCAAACTCTTTAAAGCCATTTCAAGCAGATTCTGAGCACATATTTACTACAACAAAACCACAGAAAATTAATTAAATATTAAAAAAGACATTTTGAACTGGAAAAATGAGGAAATATATGAGGAGATGAAGCTACCAACACAACTTTAAGATAGTACTGTTTTAAGAACACTAGAGTGCTAGCAGGAATCAAAAAGATTATCATTTGGCATCAGAAAACTAAAAAATGGAGGCCATAATATAAGCTGATGATGAATGTATTCACCATATTCAAGTCCAGCATACATCACAGCAACCAGCAAGCAGTTCAGTTGTGTCCTCATCCTTTTAGGCATTGTTGCAGTTTCTCCAATACAATTCCACAAAGAAACAGCAGTATTTAGTAACATTTATCCTATCTCTTTTAAAGAGGGAATCCATTCATTGAACATTCTCTTGAATTACAAATGCTTCCTCTCACAAGGCCAGTTTACTCCTATTAATGTGGGAATACCCTGTGCAGTTTTCTGCTGGTATATCATGGAGTGTACATCGTGCATACCTAAAACAAAATCTCCTTTGTTGTCAGGAATACTTAATGGGATGTAAAACGGAGAACATCAGTTCATTTCTAAGGTCACATTCACCTTTCTAAGAGAGTTTTTCCAAACAGCTATGTCATCTTTTCCCCAAACAATCCTAATTAATTGCTTTTGCGTTAGGATCTCAATTTCTTGGCTCACTGCTGTAGGAACTTTTTTTATGAAGAGTCCTGTTAACAACAATTCAAAACTGCCCTTCCTGGCCAAGTTTCTCCTGCTCCCATGTCCATCAAAGCACTTTTCAGCTCTACCTCTGGATTCAAGTTTCCTGTAAGTAGTTAGTACCATCCACTGCTAAATTACAGACTCTGTAGAGTGTCCTTGAAAGCAGCTCCATATGAGTGGCAGAGAGACTCTACAGCCCTGAGTCATCCATGACATCCTACCAACAAGTTCCTGGTAAAACAATCTCCCCCTGTGAACAGGAAATCCATCTTAAATGGCAATTGGCTGCATCTCTTCATTCCCAGCTAGAAGAGATGCCACAGACAGACTGATCTTAGTTCAGATTCAATAATTCAACTATTTTTGTTCAAATAAAAAATGTGAAATAATTTGAGTTACAAATGAACTGAAAATGCCTGAGTTGTTCAGAGCTGTTAAACTTTTTTAGAAGGGCAGCTGAGATACACCTGAGCATTCGTGTTTTAAAAAAAAGGTTTTGTTGAAGTTAAATTCTTAAAACTATCTCACTGAAAAGCCACCGCTCCCATTTTTAAAAATAGGGCAACAGGGTTATTCTGGCTTGAAAGCAATAAAACTCACAAAAGGGTGGCCTTAGAACTCTGATGTTTCATCTCACCCAACAGGAGTACATTAGAAGTTGAAATAAATCTCCTCTTTGTACCCCAGTCCCACAGAACACGCTCCGCCTGCAACAGTCACTGAACACACCTGAATCTGCAGGTGGGCAAGAGACTTTGTCATTGATTATTGCTGTTCAGTGGGGCACAACTGCATAAATGCTAAAAATGTACTGTTTCCAGTGTCTTCTATCCCCCATCCATGCTTCATGGAAAGCATGACAGGGGTAGCACTCCCCATAATGCAGAAAAAGGGCAGTGAGAAGCATGGTGCACACAGAACGAACATGAGTCAAGATGAGGAGACAAAGTAGTCAGGCTAGGGGAGACAGATGAGACAGGGGCAGAGAGATATGCAGTCACTGAAGTGTATTTCATTCCAGAACTTGGAGTGGAGCCCAGGAAACCAAAGTCTCAAACCCTCCTCTGCTGTCAGCTAGTATTTACAAAAGCTAATTGCAAAGCTCTTCTCCCAGATTTGCAGCTGGACACAGAAAGGGCAACAGTCCTCTGCAGTAACTCATTCCTTCACTATTCCAAGAGTCAGACTACTTTGCACTACAGTTCTCAACTTACTGGGATCCCTACATGATACTATGAAAAAAAAATAATTAAGTTTAAAAATACATTATTTAATATCATAAAAATGTTCCAAGATTAGAAGTGTTGGAAAAAAACTTAATTTAATTCAGTGTAGAATGAATGAAACATTCAAACCCTGCAATGGCTCCTATATACACTGCAGCACGCACACAACTGGAGAAGGTCTGCTCATTTGCAACTCTGGGTAATTAACACATGGCCCATATAAACATGTATGCCAGCCTCAATTAGGTTGCCTTTCTTCAGCTGTGAAAGAAAGCTTCATTCTTGCTCTGTGACACATGCTTTCAGCCAAATGTAAAGGTTGCAATACAAAGAAAATGGTCTTCTAATCTAGCCGTAACAGAAAACAATGCAAGGGGAAAAAAAAGGAGGGTTCGGTCAGATGTGCATCCAGACAGTCCCCGTCCTCTGCTCCAACATTCTGCTATGTGATTTGTAGCATTGCATCCAATCCTTTTCCCCCCTTTCCCTCTTAATATGCCTTATAGACCAGGATGCCCACAGTCAGCAATGAGTTCCAGAACTGTTTTAAAAGGTGAAGACCATGAGGTTCACTGGATAGCATCGCAAGCTCTCATCCCTCAGAGCTACGCTTAATGCCACGGTCACCCTCAGGGAGATATGTGACATTAACTCAGGGATTCTGAATATTAAATGCATGCATCTCTACAACACCTATTACTGTGGGAAATGTTTAGAACCTCCAGAATTCAAAATATTTTCCACCATAGCTCTATGAAGTTGCTGTTATTTCCTGATTTGGATTTATTCACAGTTAGTAATCAGGATTTTCCTCATGCATTACATTTCCTGAACAGTTAAGTTTCTCTCTGCAAGATCAGTCTAGTGAATGTCAAAGTGTAGAAACCTGATGAAATGTTAAACAAAGCAAGAGATAGGCATTGACCCACAAAGCAGACGTGTAGCATCATTTAACAGGCTTAGGGACAAAATGTATTCCTGAAAAATTTCAGCGAGCATCTGCATAAAGCTGACTGTTGATGGGAACTAAAGCTGACAAAGGCATAACAACATAAAAATGCATCTGTGATCTTACCCTGTACGTACTTAAAGTGACAGCCCATCAGGGTATAATTATCATATATTACTGATGGAATATTAATCAAACATTCATTACTCAAATTAGAAAAACTTGTCTTGAAAAGCAACCTGACTTTTCACCTCTGGAACTGCAATTGACACACAAATGAATTTGACAGTCTTGACGACTACGAATCCTTAGTGGGAGAAATAATGTCTTTATCTTCCAACATTTAGCTTAACTGCCAGTTTCCATCCTCTGTATGTAAAATTCAAGTCAGCTTAGATGATCTCATGTTAGATATATGTGTACTACTTAACAAAGGTTGAAGTAGTGCATGAGACAGAAATGAAACCTAGGCTATGTGCAGGTTTACCGAGTGGGGATTAAGTTTTTCTTTGAAAGAAACCTGGAATATCTGTCTACAATGTAAAAAGTCAAGCCTGAAGTAGGATTTCAGTTATCCATGCACATTCATGCTTTTGAACCTGCATAGCCTTTTTTGTCCCTTCAAAAGTGTCATTTTTGTCCACATACAATGTCTAAACCCACACAAATATTAACCACATACAAAGGAGACCAAGTAGCAGTATAAAGTCTGCATTTCAAATGATTCATGTGGAAAAGCAAAGCATTTAGGAGATAACATTCTGAAGCACCAGTATCCCAGCAGGTCTCAAAGTAAAAAAAAAAGATGTGATCTTTGTGCTCATGTATTGACACAATCCAATGCCTGCTTAAGGAAATGACATTCACAGTGTGAGCCACAGACTTCAATGAGGAGTAGATCAGGCTCCTATGGATTATTCTAGCTATGCTCAATCATGAGAGGCTTTTAACAATAAAAATTACATGTGTATGCATTAGAAGCTTCATCAGGCTACGCTGGATTATGGACAGGCTTCTTTTTATACACCTTGCTGAATGTGTTGAAATCTGGAGCTGTTTAAGTCTGCTTTTTATTTCAAAGGGTGTTCTGGTTCTGCCCAATCTAAGATCATAGAATATCTCAAGTTGGAAGGGACTGACAAAGATCATCAAGACCAATTCCCTGCAGGACTACCTAAAACTAAACCATATGACTAAGAGGCTTTGTCCAGAAGCTCCTTGAACTCTGACAGGCACAAAAGATTCCACTCTACCAGAAAAAAGCTTATAATAATGTTTGACCTTACAGGATATTTGGAAAGGCTAATATAAATTGAAATTCAGACTGTTGAAAAAATACAGTGGAGAATTAATTATAATTTAGAATCTCAAGTATATTTTAATCTGTCTTGACTTCATCTATTAGGTAATTATTTAGGGAATATGCAGCCTCTTACAATTTGTTTAGGATTGCAATTTTTTTTCCAATGTTACTATTCCAAATTACTGTGCTATTTTCATTTGTATTACCAGACATGATCTGAAAGTAGGGAAGGTCTATTTATCATATTTGAAACAGGAAATGCATTTGGAACTGACATTATAAATAAAAGTGTAAATATTTGCAAATCTGAAAGCATACCTTTAAACTGTTTGATTTTTGTCCTTGGTTATATATCTTCATAATGTTATAAAATTAATTCAAATTATGTGTTCACTTGCAACAAAGTTGGCAAGCGAAACTCTGAAATTATCTGTACCACTTCAGTGTGATGTGATTTTCTGTTATGTACAGCAATTTTCCTATGACCTCATCTCTTCTTGCTAAACTCAGACTCATTACCACCAAATAAATAATGACAATGTTGTTACTGCAGCAGGGATGGCGATATTGCATTGGTCACTGAGGAGGGGACAGTGAACACATTATTTCCTGTGTCCTGGCCTCCACAAGTGATTTGCCAGTTGTGATATGCATTAAGACATTATATAGACACATTCTGCTCTCGCTTTACCCATGGACTATTCTGAGGCTTCAGGTTCTATGTGCCAAACCTAGAAATGCTAAAATTCCTTCCTTAATTGTCTAAGGAAACTACTGTAAGTAAAGACCTTGAGGTCTTTGTTTGTTTGTTTGTTTGTTTGGGCGGTTTTTTCTGTCTATCTTTTCTTCCCTCTGTTGGCATTTGTTCCACTATCCCAATGATTAACTTCTACCCGTCTCTTCCTCAAAAAGCCCCAAAACCCAAACAGTCCAAGGTGAGGCAAATTTTAAAAATCTCCAAATAGTAGATGCTGAAAAAAAGAAATTACATAACAAAACCAGGTTTTCATTTGGCTTTATGTTACTCACATTTCCACCTACTTGAATCTGGCATTAAGTCAAATCCATTCCTGCTTTCATCCCACTTACCCCCCTGTAAACACACCAGTCACAAACCTAGTTTTCTGCACTTTGCATCTACTGAGATAAACTCTACTGCAAAAACAGTTCTGTTTTCTGTTGATGCTATCCAGTTGGTGCATAAAGAAGAACAAGACCTGGTCTATTTAGATAAAATATATTGTTTTGAGGGTTTTTTTCCCAGTGCTTTTTGTTCAGTCTATCTTTTGTTTAATTTCACCTTTATTTATTAGCACAAACAGAATTAGTTGAAAGTAGTTGTTAGATAAAGCATGACTAATTTCATCCTACTTTCAAAAAGTATTTGACCTAGCAATATATACAAAAAAATTAATCCTACTTCTTAAAATATGTCCATGCAAACTCTGAGAAAATGCTTAACAAAACCACTAATACATTTGCCACATTTAATTTTGCAGCACACACACAAACTTAGCTCTAGAGAGACACCACTGAATTAATTTACTTACTTTAGGTGGTATATTGTAATGATAATAATGGAATCTATTAAAAAAGGACTACATGATTAAGCTCCATAAAATTGTGGGCAACAATCCATGACTAATCCAGAAATTCAAAGGGGGAAGCAAAATGAATTTTTTTTCATTATTTATCTATTTTAAACAGATAAGATGTGCAGCACACATACTGATCCATGTATTTAAACATTTTCTTTCTAATACTGTGGCTCAACTTTTTCCAACACAAAACACACAGCAGGCAATTCAGCTTAATAAAAATCGTATTACAGATGAACAAACTGGAAAGTGACTTGAGTATTTGGGTAAAACACAGGTTTCGTATCAGATGTTGGGAGGACCCAGTTTGGCTCCAGCATGATTTGTCATTTAAATTCAACTGGATCAAGGACTGTTCTTGTCCTCTTGATTGCTGAATTAAACATTTTCTGATGATTGTTTAAATAGTATGTGCCGAAAAATTTATTCTTCCCCTCCCAAAATACATATAAATAAAATAAATATAATTTTTTCAAGAATCTCAGTATCACACAAAGCATTCATTCAGCTTTGGGTAATAAATTAGTACACGAATGTAAAGCAATTTGTTTGCATCCACTAAAATAGAATGAATCATATCCATGCCACCAAATTGTAGTAATAAATTACTAAGTTCTGCTAGTGGTGGGAAAACCATTATCATATTAGATTTTGCAATTCAGATCTATTATACGAGTCTTGTATTTATTTATTCAGCCACATAACACGGTATACTAAATAACATTGGCTACATACACTCTGTAGAAGGCACGTGTCTGCCTCTATAATTACTACTTCCTTTACCAGGAGTAATGGCTGTTTACTACTATCAAAAATTTGAGTGCAGTGTAACTGTGCCACTGGTGCCCCTAAAATTCTGGCCAGTCATCATGACTATGAAGAAAAACTGTCTTGTAATACATGCACTGAGTGATTATCCCTGAGAAATAGACTTGTGGCAGTTGGGTCACCCCTGTGTGCAGTCAAGTGAGCACCACCATAGGGTCTGACCCAGGCTTTGTGCAGCCTGCTGCTGACTTAAGACACCAGGTCTAGGAATTCTTGTTCTCCAGGCCACCTGATGACAATAGCTAAAGTGGCCTCTTCAGCCCTGAGATGTGTGAGGAGTGCACTTACTGCCTTCAACATCTTCCAGAAAGGAATTCACCTTTCCTCTTTGAAGTTCTCATTGCTTCTACCAGAAAGAGAACAAAAACTCTTTAAAGTGTCCCTTGTGCCTGAACAGCTAATCTCAGCTTCTCTTCAGCCCTTCCTACAAAACCAAAGAGCAGGGAGAGATCAACATCAAGAATAAGGGAGTTTAAAGGGAACTCACTCACTCACTTTTGCTCTCTCTGTGGTTGAGAAAAAAAAAATCCCCATCAGAAAATCAATCCTGACTTAAACCTAAATTCAAAGCATATGTAAGCCTGAAGAGGTGCTCCACATTTATCAAGCATATTGCTAACATGGACAGTAGCTGCCATGAGCTGGATAAGGAAGGGAAGATGAGTTCAGAGCAGTTCATCATTAGACTAAATGTTAAGGCAAAATCGTAAGATAAAACCGAAATAATTTATTTTCTACAATAACACAAGGTTCCCATGTACACCCAATACCAGAGTCAACACAATATTCATAATTTAATACAAAGCAGTAAAAAAAACCCCAAACTCAAATGCTCAAAACCAGGACACTGCCTCATTCAGCAAGTGTTCAAACCAATGTATAAATCAGCTGCAAGGACTCTGTATGCTAACGAAGCCAGAAAGGCTAAACTAGATCTGGCAAACTCATCAAATAATTAATTAATTATACCACAAATAATCAATGATCCCAGTTCTGTATAAAAACAAGCAAACAAGCAAGCAAGCAAACAAACAAGAATCACAGCTGAACCAAGAAAAAAAAATCCACATACAATTTGTTCATCAGTATCTCTTAATTTGCAGTAAAATAAAATTCTGGGGTTTTCTGCAATAAAAGGTTAAAGCATTTTTTCTTTCATCAGTGACACACTGCACAGAGATCCCTGGGAACTGTGCACAGACCACTGGTAGCATTTATTTTGAATTATGTAGTATTTTAAATATGAAAACAAATTTTAGCATGACACCATTACAGAATAATAATAATACTGAAGCTTTTAAACAAATAAAATTTACATTTGTAGGCTTTCCTATAGATTAGTTTCTCTATTCTTAGAGACACTGTGAGTCCTTGGGAAAATGTACCAGTTATTTTTGGTCCTACAGCAGCTCAAAGCAAACTATGGACAAAGTCAAATAGCAAAAAGCAAGTTAAGAGTTTCTATAAATGTGCAAAGTATGCTAGAAAAACTGATTATTGGAAAATTTTCTTCTCATTGCATGCAAAATTTCTTTTTAGTTCCAAAAGAAACTGAAAGTGGCAATGAGATGAACCTTCATCTTTCTCTCACCATGCTTTGCTGTGTGTTGTCATAGAGGGACCAGAAGTTTAGAATAAAGAAACACTATGTAATTAACGTCTCCTAGGTCCTGAACAAATGCTGTGATCCTTGAGTAATCTCTTTGCAAATATTTCTGTCTTCAGAAGGGCTCTATACGTAACAACACAAGTGTTGCTACTGCATTTCAGCCTTTCTTCATATTAAACAAAACCCTCCAATGTGGGCCTGACCAACTGGTGCTCAATATTCAACATCTCATAGAGGGCAGGCAGCCTGCTCCTGCAGTTCATGCTCAAAATGCTAGTCAGCATGGAGAGCAAAGGATCAGGTCAAGAACTTTACAATACTCTCATATTTTCACTTGATTCTGTCAAAAACATCCTCTGGAAAGTAGTTTAACATAACACATTAATTATTTTGCAGCACTCTGCACTGATTATAGAAGTACCTCATGTACAACCTGCTTTGTAAAGGACCAAAGCACTTGAACACTGCAGAATGTCCTTGTATTTAGCTTTTGTTCATACACAGTTCTGCTGTGCAACTCTCCCTGCAAAACACAGCATGAAGATTCCCAGTAGGGACATTTATATCACGTTATAGAGATGTAGAACACCATACAAGAAATTACGGAAGTCAGCCCACACACCATCACAGTATGATAAGAAACACCACATAGATTTGCAGGTTACATACAAAAACTCTAACGTTTCTACCCAAGGTGAAGTGAATTCTCATCAATTACCATGCCACTGCAATTCTGTAAAGGACATTACACAGATATTGAAACAGTTCTACAAAGAACGACAAATTTAAAGTAGTTGTCACGGGCCAAAAAACCTCCCAAAAAATCAAAAACAAAACAAAGAGGAAGATGTAACCATAATCTTTACACAAATAAGTTTCTAGTATTTCAGGAATTAAAAGCTTTTTTCCTGAGCTAACAGGATAGCCAGCTGCTTTGAATACCATCCAGTAGTTTCTCCTAGTGAAATATCAGTAGCTTCTTTCGTCTCTTTTTTTGTTGTTGCTAAGAAAAGAAACCTGCATTGGTTCTTCTGCCAAGGAAGAGTGAGATCCAATGTGTGAGAAAAATGTTTCATCTCCAGTTTATAATTCCACTTGAGTTTATCATGTAGATATCCATATCACAATTTTTAAGAGATCCACCTTTTCCATTAAAAGTTGCAGTGCTTCCTAAACAGATGTTGCATCTGTTCTTCTAGAATATTTCATTTCATACAGTGATATACATATGGTACTCTTCAAAGTACCACTAATCTAGTAACCACTAATCCTATTTTGCTGCTGTTTTTAAAGGACAGAAGTTATCTAGGTATTTGGGATACTTTCCTCAAAAAATAATTCTAACCATCTTCTCAAATATTACATTTTATGGTTGTACAGTTTATCCATGAATGAAATTACAGAATTACAATTCATTTTTTATTCTAAATTGTTTTGACATGATTATGTTTGCAATACTTAATTTATACAAAACAACCATAAATTATCCTAATTCTACCTCTTTCATTCCTTCCTGTGGTGATTTTTTTCCCTTTTAATTCTACTTTACCATCCCATTGCCACTAAAAAGCTCCATTGGGATATTCATCAATATTATTTACAAAACTGTATGTAAATTTGGCAGCAAGCACTTCTCTGCAAGTAAAGATCTGTTAGAAGAAACAGCCAGGTGAATCATAGAACCATAGAATAGTTTGGGTTGGAGGGGACTTAAAGATCATTAATTCCAATCCCCATCTTAAGAATGGACACCTTCCACTAGATCAGATGGCTCAGATCCTGTCCATGTTCTTAGAAAATGGGATCTGATAATGGGATTCAGTGATGTTACAAAATACAGCCACACACACACACACAAAACAAACAAAAAAAAACCCCGAAAAGAGAGAGAAGCAAAACCCTACAACATAATGGATGTAAACTAGATGCAACAACATTTGACACCTTTAAAGAACCAAACCATGCCCTGAGCATTATGCCCAATAGATAGCCAGAAGACAGACTGATGAAAACAAGGGATCTCTGAAATCCTTATGAAACACTTGCACCAATGCAGTTCCAGCACCACAGAACCAGAAGCTGCATTCCTCTGTGAGCCACAAAATAAAGGTCACCCTATGTGAATGGCGTGCTGCAAGGACTCTGAAATTCTTCCAGCTGCAGGATGGAAAGAAGATAGAGATTCTCACATACTTTGGACATCTGAGAGACACCTTCCATCCATGCAGCACACTGACTCTGCATAGTTCTGGCTGCACAAAGGCAACTGCACACTGTTTGTTGACCAGCTATAAATGAAAAGATACTGTTGAGACCACTACCACAAAGCAGACACCAGGATTTAATTTCTACCCTTCTTTAATTTTTTTCTTCCTTCTCCTTTTTTTTTCCCTGATCACAAAATGAAAGAAACACACAGGGTAGCAGTGAGACAGTAATTCTCAATGCTGATTTACAATGCTGGACGCACACTGCTAGAACTGAAGTTACCATGACAAAGGTAGGTGAGACTGCTAACCATTGTCTCTTACTGTTATTGACCTCCAGTCAGATACATCATCCTGTTCCATCTGCAAAACTCAACAGACACATGGGAAGAAAGTGTGTACAAGCACAGAATTAGCAACTGAAGTCACGCTCTGGAAGCTGGCTGAAAAAACCACTCCCTTCGTTTGAAAAAGTAACTCAGCTACCATCCTATTGGCACATGCCTTGAAATACCTTCAGAGACAATGTAAACCCAGAACAATTAATAGGCTTTTAAGCACAATTCTTGGACAAAATTTTTAGGGACCCTCACTGCCTTATCTCCCTTTTCCACAACAGAAAAAAACCTCAACAAATCCTTGACTTAATCCAGCAGAGTCACCACATTAGGATATTAAGATGCTGAAACCTGTAAGATGCTGCAAGTCAACTCAAGCTACTGCAACCTACATTCAAAATTAACCCACAAAGCTTAAAAAAGCATCTTCCAGGTGTAAGATACCATCCATAACTACCAAGATCTTTGGTTATGAGCTGATGGCACACACTTTTGTTACCTGAACCACGGCAACTGAGGCTCAAAACCTGGATCTAGGCATCTAGAAGTGTACGTTTCCTTCACACAGAGTTCATTTCTCAAATCTCTAGTTTCCTTAGTATAAGAAATCAGAAGATGAAGAACCTCCTCAGTTAGTTAAAGGTGATGCTGAATTTTCAAAAACAGGGAAACAACTGGAATGAGTGACATTCACTAAAATGCCACCAATACAGGGACAGGGCATCAGGCAGCAAGACATCAGAAGTTGCTGGTATACAAAGACTAAAGAAAAAGCTACACAGGCAACTATTTAAAGATGGCACTCATCTAGCCAGAAGACACTGGAGAGATGCATAAAGTCAAATTTACTTGGAAAGCCAGATTACGAATGTACTAGCAGCTATCATTATGGTTTCTTGAGCAGATTTTCAAATGGCACAGGCAATTCTTTAAGAAACACAGAGATACAGAAAAGTAGAAATACACTGTGTGATTTCAAAGCACTGTGAAGTGTTTCTACAGACAATCTGCCAACTAGACAAGAAGGCCAAAGTCAGCATCAGCATCTGTTTTCCAATTAGAGAGTCACAAATGACATATTGCTCAGTGACAAATGATGACTGCTGTCTTATATTAAGATGGTTGCTTTAGCAGATGTTTTCAAATGATCCCAAGATATGTCACAGGGAAAGGCAAAAGAGCTGGAAATATGCCCAGAGAGACCTGGTGCACCAGCAGCCTAAGGGAGCCATTTAAAAAGCCACTTGGTATCCTCTCATAAGATTGTAGCTACAAAAACTGAGTACAGAAAAGAAATAAAAATATATTACATTCCTCAGTGAAAGTTTTAAGTATCTGACTACAGAATCATCTAGAAAAAAATGTGTTCACTTCATCTCAGCTTTGAAGGAGACACAGTCTAGGTAGGCAGTTCTTCAAAGAAGAGAAAGGGAAAAAACCCCCAGTGATTCCCCCAGAAAGAGTTGTTCCATATTGCTGCCCTGTGATGACAGAGTAAGGGCAAGAGAAAGTCTTTTTACGCTGAACATCTCCAAACAGTAACCCCAGTATCACATCTCACATGCTGACTGAAAAAAATTAAATTCAGTCCTGCTCCCAGGTGAGAAGAAGTAGACTGCTGTTACTGCTATGAACCATCTGAAACTCCAGAAACAGCACAGACAAATAACAGAGAAAGAGGAGATGAACACACTTTCATCGGAAGAGCACTAACGAGTAAGGTTCTGTCAGCTACTACACACAGTTAAGAGACAAGGCAGGTCTTAAAAACAAAAATTTAATGGGGAAAACAAGCTATTTCCCAAAATCTCACAGTAAAATCATACAGATATAGAAACACTTAAATACAATGCAAGCAGAAGGGAGGATTAGGACAGGGAGAAACACAGAAGCTGTGCTCATCCAGCGTAGCATCATTCTCACTCTGGAAGCATGAGGCAACAGTAAAAGCACACCCCAGCAGGCAAAATAACCATGGCAAGGAAGGTGCCAATGAATGCTGCTACAAGTTAAGGAATGGGTAGGCGTCTGATCTTGACCTATGGTGAGAGAGAAAATCCTCTCTCTCAATCTCTCTCTCGTTACCATGGAGATCCACTTTTCAGGTTCCTTTGGAGGAGCTTTATGCACAAGTGCAAAATTTGGCATAAGAAGAGAACAAGTATTAGTTACGTGCCCCTGACAAAAATAGCTTTCTTAAATCTTGAGAGATAATACAACAGAGGCAGTAAAAATTAAGTTTGGTTACAGAGATTAAGGGCTGAATAAACCATCTCACTTTAAAGTACCTTGAAATCTCATCTACTTAAAATGGCAATGCCAGTCTCAGGGCATTGCATCTGTCTATTAAAATTTGGGTGAAAATTTTAGTTACTGTATGGTATGAGATCAAGGTGAAACTGATGATGAAAAAAAATCTATGGACTCTTCTTCCCGTACTACTCTTCCTTGGTATGGGATTACCTTCATTTATTACACTATCTCATTAATTATTTATGTAGTTTTTTTTTTGTATTTTCAAACAGAGGAAACATCACTAGCCAGAGCTGCACTGAGATGCACCACCTTTAATGAAAGAACATTGCAGTGCTTAACACAAACAGATTACATTGATATGCTTCCAAGAGTTAATCTCACAAGAGACAGACAGAATGAGCCTTGAATTAAACTATAGAGTTCTGGTGAAGTAAAAGAAAACTTTAAACCAGAGGACATATATATATATATATATATATATATAATGAAACACTACTGCACCCTTTAGACTACTTGAAAAACTCTCTAATAAACAGCATATTTTAATCCCATATCTTTTAATTATTTCATACTAGTTTAAATAGTTACCTAATTTAAAAATCTAGTTACCTAATTATCTGAAATATGTAGTATCAGACAGACAAGTAACCTGTAACAGAAGAAAACGGAACTGTGTTGTTGCCATTAACTATTCCTAGTTTTCATGTAATCATTATCAGCAGCAATTTGATCTTCAAATATATATCCTATTTACCATTGAATATGCACCCTTTAGACTTCTGAACCTCTTTGATCAGTGAACAATGCTCAAACTGGCAATGTCTTTTAATGGAGGGGAATACGTTAAGCATCTACACGGGACCCATACAGGAGTAGAAATTAGTGTTGCCTTCTTAAAGGTGCATTAACATTGAAATACAATCCAGTACAACAAGCTGAGCATACACCATGCCTGCAAGCACACCTACCTTTCACTTGTAAGTAGGCTATAAGTTAAATAACTACTTTCTTTTTTTTAAATAACCAACTTCATATGCTGTCCACCACAGTTCTCATGGGCTTTGCTTCTCGTACTATTCTTTTTTTTTCCGGCTTCCTGTCTTTAACAGCATATTTAGGTACCACGGGCAGGTGTAGAAAGCAATATGAATGAGATGTGATTAGCCAAAAATCAATCATGTGTGGAACCAAAGCGCTTAAATATTACGTTTTTCTTCTCCCAGACCAAGTAAAACTATCAGCCGCCTTCAGAAAGAAGCACGCCTGTAGCCGCTTCCTTGCCGGCATCCTGAGCCGGGTTTAGTAACAGCAACAAGAAGGGGGGGAAAAAAAAGCCGTAATTACATAACGGACCTCGCTAAATGCCTCGCTTCCCGGCGGAGAAGGAACGGGGGGACAGCGGCAGCCGGAGCCACTCCTCTCCGGCACCCGCAGGGCGGGGAGCGGCGGTGCCCGGGAAGCGATGGGCACCTGCAGGGCGGGGGGAGGCCTGCCTTTCCCGGGGGGCGCTTTAACCTCCGCCCCGGGGGCTACCCAGGCGATCCCCGGAGCTCCTGGCCGCTGAACGCCCACACCTGAGCCGCGCTGGAGCCGGGGCCGGCCCGCGGAGCGGGAGCGCAGCCCCGCCCGACCGCCCCCTCCCCCGGCACGGGAGCTCCGCTGCCCGAGCGGCCCGGCAGGGCAGGCTCTACAACACCGCCTCCCTCCCGTCCCCTGCCGGCTTGAAGCGCACTCCCAGGCACCCGCGCCTCTAGGGGTGGAAGTCTGGATCGGGGTCCGTGCGAGTCTGGTGGGACGCGGTCCCCTCGGCGGGGCTGCGCCGGACCTGTCGGCTCCACAGGATCCCCGCACCACGCGAGGTTCGCCGAGGGGGGAGGCAAATACCCACCCCACTGTCCTTGTCCTGCCGGGGAGGGATACGGGACAAACTCGGCCCGAACAACTGCACGCAACTATTTACGAAGCCTGCGGGGGCCGGCGGGGCAGGACCCGGCGGGGTGGATGCTCCCGCCTCGCTCGCCCGCAGGCTCGCCAGGGAAGAGGGCGCTCCCCCGGGCAAAGGAGGATGGCAGAGGATGGCCGCTGGAAGAGCCCCTGCGGATGGGGGATAGAGCCCCGCAACGCAAGGCCAGCTAGGAATTACTCATTTGAATGATGCAGCAAACGGAGAGGGGGGACACGGCGCGGGGACGACCACGAGTCCTCCCGTTGCTACTCTCCAGCTCCCATTAATAAATAATGCCCAGGTTCCCTGCCAGGGGAAGCGCTCTCGTCTTCGGCGCAGACAGCAATTAATAGNCAGAGAGCGAGAGGCGGCTGCTAATCCCCGTGTAGAAAGACTTCCAGCAGCAGCAGAAGCAGCGGCAGCAGCATGCGTGTGTGCGTGCCCGGAGTGAAGCACAGCCCTCCTGGCGATGCACCGGCGCTGGCACCCAAGTGCTGTCATGTGCGTGTCTCGGTGTGTGTACCCATGGCAAGAAAAAAAAAAAGGGAAAAAAAGGAAAAGATAGACGGGGGGAGACTCGTCAGTCACACGCCCGGCTGTGCACTGCTGGGGGGG